>VKOC01005775.1:0-30382 GCA_009364415.1 Spea multiplicata
CCCCTGCTACTCTATGACTAGTCAGCCTGGGCTAGGGAATGCCACTGGTACCAAGGTATTGGTATAATAAGTGAAATGTTTGTATTAGAACCTAGTGTTTCATCTTCACCAAACTGTGCCCCTAAGAACTGCTCTGGCTGCTCCACCACTCATACTGTCATACAGGTGCCATACGTTCCAGTTTGGCCACTGAATTGGTAACCAAATGGGTTCTTCTATGAGAAACACAACATGCACCATAGTGAGTATGCTGTAGGTTTCCCAGTTTTTGTTGATCAACAACTTTGCTCCTGGACACCTCGGATCTCTAAGCAATCCATCGATCTAGTGGCCAAAGGCTCTATAGCCAACACAAAAATTCATGGGGATAGGGGGCAGTCATGCCTTGCGCCACTGGTGAGTTTAAATGGGGAGTTAGTAAAAAATAGAACAAGGGGTTCCTTGACTGCCTTTACAAATTGCTTGAGTAGGTTATAGTGTTTCAATGCTTATCTCATAACGCCCCAGATAAATTCTGTCAAAAGCTTCTTCAACGTCTAGGGAAACTAAAATTATCTGTGCTGAAATTAGACAGAAAAGGTTCATGGTGTTCTCAGGTGCCTGTTTCAAGGAACTAACGCAACCTGGTCCTTACGAATAGATTGCTGTAAAGTTAGCAAGGCATGTAGGCGGCTTGTCTGGCCACCTCTGGCAAATTACACAAGTTACACATTTCTAATCATTTTTCTATTACTATATTATACAAGGAGAAAAGGTTTCAGAGCTGCATGACGTGGGGCACACCAAACTCAAGCATTCTTATCCCATGGGGGGTGAGAATGAATTTGAGCTACAGACAGGAATGTTAACAAGTACAATATGACACAAATGACACAAAATAGTGGATTTGCATTGAGCAAACTATTCAGCTGCTTACAAAAAAATATAACACACCGTAAATATTATCTAACAATAATTTGGATGAGGCCCGGATTTCAAAGATCACATATACTTTTTTATACGTTTTTTTGCTAATTAGCATTAGTTTGTACTTGATTAAAAAAGTTATTGAAATGGTATACGGAGTTAATGGCCACAGACAAATTATAATAAATGTTAAGGCTAATGTACATTAGCCTGTAGTTGTGGGAGGGGCTATGGTTATTTAACCAACTCCTCTCCTTCTCACGGCTACGTTTTAGCCGTCTGACGTGCCCTCTTGCCCCCCACCCCCCATATTTCTCCTTTTATTTCCATCTTTTTCCCTCTAGAATCCTTTCCTTCATTTCCTTACGGGGTTGGCCCTCTATAGGACTCCTGGTACGTCGGTCATGGCACACCTCAGACCAAATAGACCCTCTCTTGGTCTTTGGTTCTCCGTTCCACTAATCCTATGCGGTTGCCCCTAACACAATTGTGCAGTGTAGTATAATCAAAGTCAAGGTATACAAAAGAAATCAGAATAAGTTAGTATGCTTGCATTTTGTAGCTTGCTTTTATTCACTCAATTATGGTTTTTGAAGCTTCTTTTCTAAGCTGCAATAATGTCATCGATATATTGATCGGATTCAGAAGCTCTCCAAGCTGGTAATCGTGGGCCTGTGGCACATTAACATCTGTTGCCTACTGGATTTGACATCAAACTTTTCAAAGTCCTTAATAATTATCAAGTACGTAAGACAAATGGTTTTTAGACAACGCTTTTTCAATGTTTGAAATCACAGCGACGGCAGCAATTTAAATATTCAGGAAAGAGACTACGTAAAAAAAAAAAAAAAAAACTAGCAGGAAAAGAAGGACAAACACTTTCAATTCTATAAAAGACCTTTCTATAAACACTTGTCTTCTAAATGTAAGCATCCAAAAATAGAATGAAATCATCTTATGGTCTGCTTATGTGATTTTAGGAGCGAGTGTTTCCTTGTATAGAAAATTGCTTATATCTCAATATTTCTAGTGGTTGTTTTGAATGGAAGCGCACATGGATCCACTTTGGAACACAAGTATGTCTAATTTTGAGTCATCCTAGTCCTACGGACAATTATTGCTATGTAATTATCACTAATGTGGGCATACGTTTTTTCCCAGTTACACTATATACTTTATACTAATCATCTGATACGTTGACAGTCGCTGATGTTTGTGAGGGCTGTACGCATGTCCGCTAAATTCAGGGGTTAATACAGGTCCCTGCGGTGGAGGAGGCATCGGGATTTTGCCACCCCAAAGCTTCTGGGTGTAGAAGTCAGTCGTTTGAAGCTAGCCCTAATTTTCGTTATTGACGTCTAATACTGTATTTTATTAACCCCTTCGTGACAAAGGCTGATTTTACTTTTTGTACCCTTTGTGACAATGGCTGTTTTATCATTTCTGCGGTGTTTGTGTTTAGCTGTAATTTTCTCTTAACCCATTTACTAAACCCACACAAGTTATATATTGTTTTTTTCAGGACAAGAAGGGCTTTCTTCCGACACCAAAACTTTTTTCATATAATGTAATTTGCTATAATAAAAATATTAAAATATGACGAAAAATTGAAAAAAAAAACACATTTTCTCACTTTTATTTGAAAAATCTTTTATTCATCATAAAAAACTACTGAAAAAACCTGCTAAATAGATTCTACTATTTGTCCCGAGTTTAGAAATACCCAATGTTTTTATGTTTTTTTGCTTTCTTCTACACGTTATGGGGCAATAAGTACAAGTAGCGTTTTGCTAATTCAAAACCATTTTTCTCTGAATCTGGTAATTCTGTCTCTATGTGGTATTTGGGGCATCTTTGAAGCCAGCAAATTAAATTTACCCCACCAAACCATATATTTTTGAAAACCAGACACCCCAGGGTATTTTAGATGCTGATAGTTTAACCCTTTCCATGCACTAATCCTACCACCAACCCTTGTCAAAGTTTGTGATAGTAATTGTTTTTGGTGTTTTTTCACATACTTTGTACTTCAGGTGTGAAATTACAGCTCCTGGTATATGTTGCTGTCACACAACACCCCGATATGTGTCCAGCAACATCTCCTGAGTACATTGATACCCCACATGCATGGGTTTGTCAGATTGTTTGGGGGCAAAAGTGCCACATTTGGAACATGAGCAATTCAAATTCAGTAGGAATTTTACATCTGGGTAAAGAAAAATGCTTGTACCCAACTATCAGTAGGGACAGGTTACAAGAAAGCCTGGCCTATCTCCAAGAAGGGATTTGATCTAGCACCTTAAGTGGTCCCTCATGCCACGGAATGGACACAGGGTTCACTTGACAGTGCAAATAAAAACGCTTAAAAATGGTGGAGCAAATAAAAGCTAAAAAACAGTAAATGTAACAAAAAATGTAAAAAAAAATACAAAAATGGAGCAGGAACAAAAAAAAAATTAAAAATGGGAAACTGTGTGATACAGCTTGAAGCAGTCACCGACACAGAGTGCAGGTTTTCCAGGGCAATCTGGACAGTAAAATGTGGTGTCCTTTCTTTGCCCCCTGCTGTAGCATACCCTGCATCTCTTTTGGGGATTCTGCTTCTTTGCTGTAGGGGGGATTTTAAAAATAAAATGGGCAGCCCCAATTCTGTTGGTTCCCATCACTACTTGGGGACCAGGTGCATCACGGTACAAGATACCTGAAATTACTTCGAGCTGAAACTGCAAAAAAGACAGCTTCAGCCCAGTGTCTGCTTTTTTGTGCAGCAAAAAAGCGTTATAGGTTGCAATTTGCATTAGATAAATTGCAACCTTCTTGTACCAGGCCTTTGTCTTCCTCATAATGAGGTAGGGCTGTAGGAGTTGATCTGACAGATCAACTCCACCCATGTGCTTGTTATAGGCCCTGATGCACACTGGCTTTCTAGTGACCCCAGCTCTGCCACGGACAGAAAACTCCACGGTTCTTTCATCGTGGATGGTGCTCAGCATGCACACCTCTTTTCTGTCCTTGAACTTCAATGCCAATAGCTCCTCTTGGCGTAGAGCTGAGGTCTCCCCCTTTCCTAGCCGGGTTCGTACCAGGCGTTGTGGGAAACCTAAGCGGTTCTTTTTTATAGTACCGCAAGCTACCGTATCGAAACAATACAGCAGCTTGAACAAAGGGACGCTTGTATAGAAGTTATCTACATACAAGTGGTAGCCTTTGTTCATAAGGGGGAATATTAGGTCCCAAACAATCTTGGCACTGGTGCCCAGATGGTCTGGGCAACCTGGAGGGTCAAGGAAGCTATCCTTACCCTCGTATACCCGGAAGGCATGGGTATATCCTGTCTCGCTCTCGCAGAGCTTATACACCTTCACTCCATACCTGGAGCGCTTGGAAGGAATATACTGCTTGAATCCCAACCTTCCTTTATATTTCATTAGGGATTCATCCACGCAGATATTCTTTCCAGGTGTATAAACCTCTGGAAACCTGGCAGCGAGATGGGTAATCAGGGGGCGGATTTTGTAGAGCCTATCAAACTGGGGGTCCTCCTTAGGGGGGCACAGGCTGTTGTCGCTAAAATGCATGAAATGAAGAATCATTTCATACCTTTGCCTAGTTATAGTTTGGGCAAAAATGGGGGTACTAAAGATGGGGCTGGTGCTCCAGTAGGAGCGGATGGAGGGCTTTTTTATAATGCCCATTAACATTGTGAGTGCCCAGAATTTAAGAAATTCTGGCACGTCAATGGGAGTCCATGGCTGTTTTGCCCAAAAAGAATTAGGGCTAGCACGGTGCTGCTGGGCATAAATGTTTGTTTGTGTGACAATGTCTCCCAAGACATCGTCTCCCAAAAAAACCTGCACAAATTGCAGTGGAGTGAATCCTGTAACATCAATATTGATGCCAGGAATTCCAGAAAAAGGAGGGATAGCTGGCTTGTACCTATTAGGCGCTACCCATGCCTCTGGTGCACTGCCACGACTACGTGTGGCAGGCGTCCTAACAGCCACAGATACATCACTAAATGTATCTGTGAACTGACCAACGTCAAAATCTGACGCTGTATCAGTGGCCTCAGAATCTGTGGCCAAAAAGGCATACGCCTCCTCAGCCGTATACTGCTGCATGGTAAGAATTGCAGCAAAAATAGTGGGGAAGGAAAGGGTTAATGGCTATAATAAAAATAAAAAAAAAACTAAAGTAAAAAAACCTAAAAAAAAGTAAAAAAAACCTAAAAAAAGTAAAAAAAAAGTGTAAAAAAAAAACCCCCAAAAACAATTGCCACTATGCAAGATCACTGTTTATGCAGTGATCAATGGCAATGAAGGGGTTAATATTATATGGGTGGCTCTTATAAGAGCCTTTGGATCAATATATATATATTTTTATTAGGGAATACCTGAAATACCACCGATCTGTCTCTCTCCCTCACTAGAAGCAAGTGAAGGAGGGGGGCAGATCCAATACTGATCAAAGGCAATGTTTAGAAAACATTGCCTTTGATTTAGCAAATCATGATCACTCTTATGAGTGATCTGACCACTAGGGGTGTTATTCACTGGATGTCCAGCAACACCCCCCCGATGATGTCAGCAGGCTCCGCCCCCCGGCTTGATGGGCGCCGCCATCTTGAAACACCGCGTGTGTTTCGAAGACACCGGCACCGGAAAGGTAAGTTAAGCATTTAGGAAGCGATCGCGAGTCGCTTCCTTTGCTAAACAGGTGTTGCAAAGATGCCTCGATACTGAGGCATCTTAGCAACACCAGCTAAGCAAAGGAAGCGACTCGCGATCGCTTCCTAAACCCGTTTTTCGGCGGCGGGCGCCGCCATGTTTGAAAGACGTGCAGTCTTTCAAACATGTTTTTTTTTTTGCTCCTAGGAGCGATCGGGGGGGGGCGGGAATGGTTTTTTTGGTGTTGCTCAATGCCTCGATGTCGAGGCATTAGAGCAACACCGTTTGAGTGAAAAAATCGATCACGGATCGATTTTTTCACCCGTTTAAAGACGTGCCGGTCCTGGCACGTCAATTGTCATAATCGTCACGATTTTGAGTGACGTGCCCGGACCGGCAATTGTCATCAAGGGGTTAAGGGGCACAAATTGTTCACTTACCACAGCTCGGATTAGCAGCAAAACTGCATTTGTAATCCCCCATTGTTCATATAATATATGTACAAAGGTAACAAACGAGACATTCTGCAATAAAGTTCGTAAATGACATCATAATGCCCCAAGGCTAACGTATATATGGCAGAGTGGCATATAGGCGTATAAGGCATATCTCATGGGGCAGTGGCACATAGGGGGTATAAGGTATTTTGAGGGCAGAGTATCAAGCCTGGGGGCAGCTGTGCATAAATGGGGGTGCAGGTTGGAAAATAAAAGGAAATTAAAACAAAAAAATATTTTTCTCAATCATAGCTTTTATTAAAAAAACATTTACTGGTAAAACTATAGGGTCGTTTTATATTCGGGCTTTTTCTTAATTTAATATTAAGATTTTGGGGGGGTCGTATTATAATCGAGTAAATACGGTACTCTTTCCACCAGACTGCGACACAATATAAAACATTTCATAACCGAATACAGAACTCAATAGAAGTTTGCTGCACACAGCATAAAACATTCAAAGCTGAAGGAAACGAATTATGGATGAAATACTAGGAATTATTAATTTTGCGAATTAAATATCACCAACAAGAAATGACTTTCTGGATTTTGCCAGCATGATTCTAATTTAAATATATATTGAACGTTATTATATATACAAGGAAGACTTTTTTTTTACAAACAATGATATGACAGTAGGTTTGTCGAATGTTATTTTCAATGGAAATATTGTTTGTAATGCTTAATGTTTCTTGCACATGTATAGAAAATAACTCTTACCTCATATGTTATCTTTAAACTCGACTGCAGCAAAATCGTTGTAAATTTTGGATGAACTTCCGCAGTAAGCCATAGGCGGAAATTGGCATTTGGCTGGAGGGTGTTTAATTCCTATTGGATTATAGAAATGTAAAGTAGCCAATATATGTGTTATTTGCAAAAAAATAAATGTTACAATGAATATAATCAATGTGCTAAAGGTCAGGGTCTGTAGAAGTTATTGATACCATCTATGAGCCAATTAGTTTACAGAATTAGATAGCCATGTGAGCTTTCGAGACAGTGTTCCTTCTGAACACGTTAGGCTCTTCTTTGTGAAAGTGGTAAATGGCCAAGAAGTTATTTTTAAGTAGATAAGATGTATTTTCAATGTAGAAAATAATAATAATGATAACATGAAGACAAAATTATCCAATATTTTGTCTTCATGACCGTTCCTGTGTTCTTTTCCTGCGAATATTGCCGCCCTTCATTGGTTGATGCCAGAGGAGCTCTCTACCGGCAGCCAATAGAGTCGCCCCTATGGACCTTTAACTCCGGACACCAAAACTTGGCCTGGGAAGACCAATGGACTCCCGGCTCCAGGAGTTAAAGGTCTGTACGAGTGACTCTGTTGGTCACCGGCAGGGGCCTCTGCCGGCATCAACCAATGAAGGGCAGGTGTCCCTGACCAAAACATGGCTATGTCATTACAGCTGCCCGGTATACATGGAATGAGCTCAGATGTAGTGTCTCCCTACAAATGTATTTAACAACTTTCCTTATGAAACACTTGAAATGCTCTCAATGTTGGAGGGCTTTTATTGCTGCCAATAGATAGAACAACATGTCAGGTCTATTAGTCAATTTCCAGCCGTTTATCCTTTCGTACGACACATCATATTTCAAGCAGGCCAGCCAAACAAGACATGAAAATGTTTTTCCTAAGATTAGATTTCCAATTTCATGAATGGAAGTCCAAATGATGTAAAACGTGAAAGTGAAGAATCTGGGCTCAGACAATCTCGTCAGCTGTCTGGGCTTTTACTTGCCTTTTCCAGGACAGGAAGCCAAGAAATGACAAGATGCAGATTTTTTAAGCAGAGCCATTCCCCTTCCTTGGCACACTCCCTTAATGTTTGTATGGCCAGATCAGCTTGGCCTTGACCCATCGCCACCTACAGAGAAAGAAAATCATGCTACAATTACCAAGATAACGCATAAGTGCAGTTTAAAACCAATTAATCATACGTACTGAGACTAAAGCTTGATTAAGGCAAGAAGATCAAAGAATAAATATTCTTGAAGGCCCTTCAGCGAGGGGGGTTTGAGACTGGTTCACATGAATGAAATTAAATACATTTTTCACAAGCCGAGCCAATCGTTATCACCCTACTATACAAATATACAGATACTTCTCAGAAATAGCTGATTCTAACAAACCCAAATTATGTGCGTTCCATACTTTTTGAAAGTGGGTTCTTAGTACTAAGGGACTCGCCCTCTGGATCACTCGGTGGAGAGAAACGTGGCTCACTATCATTAACATGATAACCCGGAGATTGCTGGGGGAGCGCTGCTCCTCCAGTTCTCTGGGTCACAGGAGCGGGGTCTTGACACACCCCGCTCCTCGCTCATTTTTTCATTGAAATGGGGGTGTTTCCTGCTGCCGTCAGAGGGACCGCCCACCGACGTCAGTGTGCAGTCCTGGCGGTCAGTTCCGCGAGGGAAGGCTCCGGGTAGCCGGAGCCCAGAAGTTCCCAGGTATGATGATAATTCTGGATGGAGCCATTGGTTGCATTGCCTTTAGTTGAGGATTACGAGCCCATTTAAAACACACATCTGATAAGATAATTCACATCGATGTCATCTATAATATTTTGGGCCAAAGTCTGAAAAGTGGTCTTGTTACCTTAGCAACCAATAATATGGGCCAATAAGCAGGAATATTTATTGGTTGCTAGGGTAAAATTACTTTTTAAAATTATTCTAAACTTTTTTCAGCTGGGCTGTATTGCTTTCTCTAAGCAGTGGCACGGGAGGAATAAACGGATACTCACAAGCCCCATTCAGATGCTAATTTGTATATACCCCACTGAACATAATACAGAATTATACGTAAATCATAATAATAATCAGAATATGCATTTACTTCGTGATACCGCTCTCTGCCAATCTCGGCACTGGCCAGTTCTTGCAATTCCTGGGACGGGTCAGCTCCCGGAGAGATAATTATTAGAACTGGCTCCGTAGCCAGAGTTTCCTTACTCAGGCGTTTCAGATTCAGAGGTGGAGGAGACAAGTCTTTCAGTCCTGCAATAAACAATTAAACTAAAATAAGCTGTTGCATACATATACACAAGTTGAGCAACCCATTTTTGAAATTTTTGAGACCAGAAATATTTTGGATAACGGATCTGTTTATGCGTATTTACTCGCTAGTCACTCATCAACGTGAACATGGTATGCCGGTGCCGGGGTAAAGCGGCGAGGATATTTTATCCTCGTTCTCCACCCTCTGGCCAGTTGTGTGGCGCACAGCGCTGGGTCACGCCACCAAACTGCTCCTTGCCGAAGAGGAGCCAAGGAAACCATATACAGGAGAGATCAGACATATATTGTGTCCAAACATAATAAGAATCTTATCATAAACATTCAAGATCAAAGCAGAAGTTATATACATGGTATATATATATTATTATTATTATAATATACAGCACACATGGTTAATATATATATATATATATATATATATATATATATAATTACAAATATATATTCATATAACATTTACTGTACATATAGTCCAGACAATAATGTACTTCTGATGATGTTATCACTGTGGAAAAGCTATACATATTCCAGTGTTAGGGCACATCCACTCCCCGTTCCGCTGCCAAATGAATCATTACAAAAATAAACTGCCTCGCGTCCAGACTCTGGAAATAACCTTGAGTTCAAAAATGGGCTGAATATAGTATGCGAAAAAAAGTTAAGATCAGCTGTAGTTTAATAATAGAGCTTTTACACATATACAATTGCCAAATAATGACTTCTATTATAGTATATTATATTTATTAACAGTTGCTATTTTAGAGTACATTTATAACATACTTTGCTATTTTACCATTATTTCCAAAATTGAAAAAAATACCTTGGTAATATTGTTTACCCTGGTTTTTTAATTTATTTATTGTAATCAACCGATCTCAATGAATATCTTGCAAATCTTGTGCTTTTCAGCGTTTGTCCTTTTAGCTCGATTGAGACCACCGATAGAGGCATTAGGGTAACACATGCTGTTAGGGGCTTACCCGATAAATAATTATTTACAGCTAACACAAGTACAGATATTTAGCACAAGTTGGTAGAAAATAAAAAAAAAATATTAATAAAAATTATAAAATCCTGTATTTTTATTTATCTTCTTTCTGTTTCATTTATTCTAAACCCATGTTATGCATTTATTACAGATAAACAAAAATCTCAAGGCCAATGGGATGGCGTTGCTATGGCAACGTAAATACAAAATGTGGATCAGAAAGCGCGACAATCTCCGTATTTACACTGGAAATTGACGGAACTTACTTTTTTCACCCAGAATACCGGCTTTCTACGGCAGAGTAACACATGGGTGGATGGAAAAATTGAGCAAATCTTCAAAACTGCACTTAAGATGCCAAAAAAATACATGTGGATTCATTCACACGTTATATTTATGTATTAGAATGATTGATGCCCTGATCCACAAACAAAAAACCTCCATCTTTTACAAATATCCCTGATAGGTTAAAATAAATTAAGCTAATTTTGTTTATTTACACGTTTGCATTGAAGATAAATAAGGTTCTTCACTGCGAAAGATAATTATTTATTCGGATAGCCTGAGTAATATTATTTGATTTTTTCCTTTGTTGATTACATTTTACTGGTTTACCAATAAACAGGAAGAAAGAAATCATTGAAATAATAGAATATTATTAGGCTGCCTGTATGGAAGTGTTTTTGAATCAAACACATCGGGTCTAACAACTTAGAAGCTTAAAAAAAGGTTTTGCAAGAAACATTAAATTGTTATGGGGGGGGGGAATTATATGCCTTGCGTATCCTTCAGCAGCCCCTTCAGGTAGGGCAGGACATTGATGAAACCAGCCGTGTAATAACAAAGCCAACAAAGTAGTATGCAAAAGAAAAAAATATATCGGGAGGGAACAAAAAAACACCGCAGCAGGACATACAAGGAAACTCCGAGGTAAGAGGTTAGTGTTTCCTTTGTGATCCTCAGCAGGGAAGCGAGACACGTACAAGCAGAAAGGGTGCCAAATAAACAGACGGCAAAACTCGTCTGCCAAAGAGACCGAAATAAACTGTGCTGGAATACCAAGTCGGTAACCAAGTCAGAAACTCGTCAGGCGAAAGCAACTGCCATCTTTAACAAGACAAGGGATGTAGATTCAAGCAGATCAAATGGAGGTCAAGTATAACGTCTCAAGGCCACGGTTAAAGCCCATGGAGGTACATGGATTGGAGATTTAGGCCTTACACTGGCTAATGCTAATCACTGGACCGGAGGATAAGATCACATCAAAGTCCAGAAAGGAGCTTAGGGCAGTAATATGCACTCATAGTGGCTGGACACGGATCCTTGGAAAATCCTGAATGAAGAAATTCCAGAGCTTGTGGGACTGACAGACGAAACGGAAACCAGTTCCTCGAGCCACTGTGAAAAGGCTTTCCACATGGGAGCATCAATCTTTCTCATGAACAACTTCATGCTTTCTGAGGGTAAGTCCATGGTTTAGCAAGAGAGGCCTTTCAATCCCTAAGCTGTTGGGTGAAGCGGTGTTGGAGGTGGATGTAGGCTAAGACCCTGAGAAACTACATCTGAAATCAGGAAGTCTAAAAAGTGGACAAATGGAAATCTCTATCCGATCCACACATCACACTCTTCACGGCCAATCTGGCCGGCGAGAATGACATCCGTTTGGTCCATTCTGAAAGAACGTCCAGAACCAGGATAGGGAAAAAAAGTCTCTGTCTTATTGTTCGCCACTGAAACCATCGGGTCGATGTCTAGGGAACCGGGACGAATGACAAGCTCCTAAAAGATATCCAAGTCTAGACTATTCTTTTGGACAAATCTGATGTCGGCTCAAATATTGCGCCTGAATATTAAGGGGACACTGGTTGTGGACTGCTGCCGGAGATAGCTCTCTGTCTATGCAGATATGTCAGCTGCCAAAACTCCTAATGGAAAACTTCTGGTACCCCCACCGCTTCAGATATGCTGCAGCAGTCCTGCTGTCTGACTGAATTAATATTTCCTTCTTGAGAATCAGTCTAGAAAGGCCAGGCTTCCAGGAGCTCCAGGGAACTGATACGGAGATAGGCTTCCTGAGCCATAGAAATTAAGCCCCTACCTGCAGTGGGGTAGGACAAGCACTGAGGGGGCAGTTGAGAGGAGCCGGTTTTAATGACTTCCTGCCCTACCTCTATTACGTGTTAGTACTGCTGAGGAAATTCTCTTTTCCAACAATACTGTTCAAATAATAAAATTACACATCAAATAACTGGTAATATAGAAACAAAACATCACATCAGAATAATATAAGTTCCAATATATCTGTAAGGGTTCCACAAACGCCAATGTTTTATATGAGAGCATGGTTGTTGTAAGGGAATATGGTTGGGGTGTCAGTAACAAAGGTACATTTAATAAGTGAAAAGCATGTATTTTGAAGAAAATGATTACAGGCTCACAGAAGGAGGATCTATCAATCTGCAGCCTTAATACTTATTGCTGTACATGTTGGATGGACCGATGCTGGGGTATTTGACTAGGTAAATAAGCCTGGTGGAACCCAGGCCAGATAGACTCCATCTAGGATGATTTCACTACTGGCCGAGATTCCCAAATCTACTGCTTCGATGGGGACGCCGTCACTTCAATAGGGACTCAACCTTGGGAATTCATAAAAACAGAACCTATGGACCATGTCTCCAAGTTCAAAAAGGAAAGCCATTGCCAATGTATTTTAGTAGAATAGTAGACAATCAGTTGGCCCGATGGATTATGATTTAAGAGGTTTTAAAGTTTTCTTCATTGGTGTATCCCAGCCCATTCCACTAAACAGCAGCAGATAATGAAAACCACAAATGTTTTATGTATTTCTTTAAATATATGGAAACTGTTCTGTATCTGCCCTCCATTCATATAATCGTCAATAATATATTTTCCTCCTCCTTTGTATCGCTTACCTATCTACAAAAAATGTTTAGTATTTAGTTCAAATACTTACCCAGATTCTTGAATGCAAAGAGGGCCATCGCACTTTGAAGTCTGTCTGGTCTAATTGCTTGGACAACCAGAACCTGGAAAGAAAATATAATAGATAATATGAATATGTTATACGCAGGAATGATATTCCCATTCCAGAACCACCGGCTTTGTCCTTGGCTATTTCTTTTAGTCAAGTGGAACTCTGTCTATCATCATATTGCTGCATATTTATAGTTTTGGACAAAAAGAGCAAAATAATATCGAATGGCATTACATTTACAATTTTGTTTTCACATTATTAATCTCTTACTTCTTAATGTACAAAAAATGGTTAAATTAGTATCTGTTTTGGTAGATGAAGAACATGATGTGGTATATGTGGTCAGGTGGGGGCAGGGTGCTGGACCCTGGCAAAAGGGGGCAAAACATTAATTTTACATGATTCCATTTTAGTTATGGAGAGCAAGAAGCTTCTGTTGTGCCCGGGATATAAATAAACATTAACATTGATCATATATAAAATTAACAGTATCATGAACCTATGTTAAGACCTGCGTAAAAGATCATGTGCACACATCAGTGACATGGAGATCACTGCCAAGGTGGGAGAACAGGTGGGTTCTTCTGTGAATTAAGGTTGCGGGGTAAGAGTCTGAAAGAACATGGCAAGGATTTCAGGGAATAGGTACAGCACGGGAGAAATCTTAGATAATGTGAGTGAGGAGAGGGGTTAACCGTTGACCCGTCATGGTCACAGCAAGAGGGTATCTGGACATAAGCAAGAATCTGGAGTTTCAAGACTATTTCGGACAGTAAGGGCATTAGGGTTTTAGGAGATTGTGGGTGTGAAATCCTTCACTAGCGACACTTTTGTAAGCTGTACTAAAATTTTGAGTGTGATGGAAAACCGAAGCGCAAAGCGGCCTTACAAGTCCTACAATTTATCAGCTTTATCAATTTTGCGTTCAGGGCCGCTTTATAAGCTTTTTCTAGCAGGCTCCTCTCCACGTTTCTACTAATCTTACAGAAACCCTTGCAAAATATGCTATTTGGAGAAATTTGTGATGCTTCCATTAAAAGAATTATGCTCAAGAAAAAGTTTTTTTCTTGAATTTTTTAGCTTTTTACTAATGCAATAAACTCTTTATTTAGGCCTGCCTCGACCTCTTCATTTTTTACGCTCTACAAGGACCCGTTTTAGGAGTCTAGAAGTTATGTGTAGAACCATTGTGTGGAAGTTGGCATAGAAGTGAGCGTAGTTTAACTCAAACATGGGACTGATTCAATGGTAGCACATTCTTGCCATCGCAAATCGTTGGAGCACGAAGGAGAAGTTCTGCGGCATCTCTAGAGCAGCAGCTCCTCCTAAAGGTAAGTCATTTATTTTATTTAAAAAAAAAAATAAAAAATAAAAAGAGGAATACATATTAAGCGCTTCAAAATCCATTCTTTGTTTAATATGCTGCCTGGGACACTGGATAATAGGCTATTGTGTTAGGAATCTGGAAACAGGTTATTTCACACAATTATTTATGTACTTCAAGTATGTATAATATTGGACACATAATAAAAAAAAATGAGATTACGTGTCTAACCAAATCCGAACCTCTTATTGAGCCAACATTGAAAAATGTAAAGCCACATTAGCTTGTGAAAGATGGATTCCAGCTGAAGAAGAAAACCACGGAATTCCCAAAAGATTTCCAAACTAAATTTGAAAAGAATGTTTCGGGGACGTTTTCATGTTACCAGCTCATGTTGCTATGTGTATAATATAGACAAAAACTGTTAAGTATCCAGCATTAATTCGATTAAAGGGTTTTGTGTTTTCCAGCCGCGCCAGTGATCAGTAAAGGGGCCGCGTTGTTCCTACCGACCTGCTGAAATAAGGAAAGTTTCTTGCCGATGGCCGCGGGAAAATCTTGCTCGCAAGCCGAGCTCCTTGAAAAATGATTCCACAGATTTGCATCTTCAAGGCTCAGAGTCTGATAAAGAGCTGGAAGCGAAGCCTGCGAGATAAAGCACGTTTGATCACATTTGGGTGGATTGGAGGATTCAAACACATACCGGTTTTTTAATTAAGCCATATATTATTTTCGACAGGTAATATGAGAAACGAGATAAGACGTTACCTAAAAAATAAAAGAGCTTCGCCACACAAACGTATGAATTTAAACATATTAGAAGTGAAGCATAAAAAAAAAGATGGAACTTTCACTAAATTAATTTATCAATGTCAAATTATCAAAATGGTATTAAATTGCCTGGATTTTTTTTTTGCTTTCTAGATGAATTAGTATTTTTGTTTGTTTGTAAATAACAACATACCTTTAACAAGGCTACTGCCCACGCTCTTTCTTGCTCAATCCATGACGGAATCTGATCCCGAAGTGTCCTCTGAGAGTCCTGAAAACAGAAAATGGATAAGAAATAGATTTTGAGAAGGCTGTGTACAGTTTTAGATTTACAGAGCATGGCTTTTGAGCTTTTTGTGGCCAAAGGATTACTTCATTCATTGCAAGAATGCTCCTGTACTGATGAATGAGGGCTTTCATTCATTCACCAATTAGAATTAGAATATATAATGTTACGGAGTTAACATACAAATAGTCCAAGTTTTACCTATTTTCTCTATGGTAAAATTGGCTTTCATTGAGCACTGTTAACCTATACTGTAGATGAGTAAAATCTATGGCATATATTAACCAATAACCTTTTGGACTTTGTGGAAAAGCTGGAAATGTCAACCCGCCCCCCAATTATATATTATCCATATAGATGGGCAACTTTTGAATTTTTATGCTTTTTTAACCAATTCAACATGCCTTTTAAAACACTTTTTTTTTAATGATTTACTTACAGATTTCTTGAATACGTCTCCAATGGTAACACCGGTAAAAACATCCCATTCCTATAACATGAAATACAGCACTCTCTTAGAGATTGAGTTTTTAAACTCAAACTGTGAAGATGGGGTTGGAAGTAAACGAAGGTCATCGGGGAAGGTTACGTGAAGATGTTTCCCGATACAAATAACGATCATCTAAGCATGGGATTATGATCAAAGCAGAACAAGGCAGCAAGCAGAGAGAATGCTTACAGGGCAGAAGACGGGGGAAACAGAACTAGAACACATAGTAATGGCTAATACGCAGCTGCCTGAAAACGTTATTTCATGAATAACAGAAAAACAAAACAAATAAATACCCTTTGCATAAAAGATTGATATTTGCTGAAATTGCTATTTACTCGTACAGCCGCAACTGAAAACACTTTACATGCTTCCACCCACCGTATGGAAGGTCCTGCTTACTGTGCTCCACGGCTGCTTTTATCATTAGGGTAAGATAAACAGATCTATATAGATCTATATAATTACTTACGTTCTCTTGGAAAAGCTCCGGATGCATTCCACGGACGAAATGCAAGGCGAACATCAGCTGGTCAGCCTACACATCAACACAACGATTAGAAATATCACAACACAATTACATGCGATGAATTTTACAAATGAAATCCGGTAGAATTATCTAAAATTCCCCAAAGTTGCTTTTTCCATTTCCAATGGAGCAGCCAGGGGTGATTATTAGCTCTGCTGCCTATAAACGCAGGAGAGCGGAGCAGCTACGCAAGAGAATGCCCCGAAAATCACGCGTCCCCCTTAAATTGGGCACGCATTGGATTTAATTTATCCAGTAACACACTCAGACGTTAAATGCACCAAACCTCACATGTAAGACAGGCTCTTGAGCTGTGCTAATTGCTATAACCCCACCGCAGACCTGCGCGAGACATAAAGCTGCTTTCACACTAATTCAGGTCATAGTGCAAAATCATGAAAATGCAGAATATTTCTCTGAAGAGGTCTCCGTGTGCGGATTCACTGCGGAGACTACAGAGGGGGCCGTGCGCTCAATTACCTACCGCGTCTCTGCGGCCACTCGCTTTACCAACCGCGTTTAAAAATGTATGGGGTGAGGTTATAAGATAAAACTGCGCGGAAATGGATTCTGGCGCCTCCTGTTGTCCATGGTGGGCCTTAAAGCACTTAAGGATCATATGAAATGCTTGCAATTTGTGTTTCAAGGGTTATTGGGCTGTCTTGTTTGAAAAGACAATTTATTTATGATACAGGAAACTTCTACAGATTTTGACTTTCAGTAACATTTGAATATATATACACACACACATATATATATATATATATAACAAAAAAACAAACAAAAAAAAATCCGAATATATGCCTTTTGCACATGATATAAAGGTCTGAAAACAGGGTAGAAATTTCGGGTGGAAAAACTGAAATAGGAAATGAGTAAAAAAAATTAGAAAAATGGTTGAGGAAGCAGCAGCAGTTTAATGTTGATAAATGTAAAACAATGCACTTGGAGTGTAAAAATCCCAATGTAGAATACAGCATTGGGCATACCGCTGTGTCAGCGACAACAGGAGAGAAGAACAGGTGAGTAATTATTTGAGGCAAGCCGGCAATGCAATCCAGCGTCCAAAAAAGTGTCGCAGGGTGCTGGGATGTATAGCGAGAGGAATTAGTAGCAGGAAGGAGGAGGAGGTTCTGACAGACGTCACCTAGCATGGTGTACCGTTTTGGAGACCCCATCGACAGAATAATATTTCATTTCTGAAGCGTTCAGAGGAGGGCGACTAAAGGGGTGAATGATTTGCAGGGGAAAAAATTAAATAAATAATGGGATTTAATAAAGTAAAGGAAAAAAGTTTATTTCAAAAGTTATGAGATCAAAATCTAAAACTAAAGGATCAGATGGTTAGATGCAACGTAAGGATGTTTTACTTTATCTGTTCCATTTTATTCTAAATGGAACAGCCTCCCAGCAGAAGGTATGGTGAGGGAGTTTAAGCAAAGCCAAGAGCAGACCAAGTTCTTTATATCAGGAACAATTGGCAAGCTACACAGCCGTCTAACGTGCGCTTTCACATATAGTGCTCTCCACAGCACAAGCATACTGTATGTCTTTCAAACCAAAGTCTCTGTGTGGATCCATCTAACCCATGCCCCTCAACTGTCCGATTTGCGGCTGCAGCCTGCAGGACTACTTGGGAGATCACAATCTCCCACTAGTCGGCTCAACATTAGGGAGTGCGAGGTCTGTCACTTCAGACCTCGTTTAATGCTCCCTCATCACTACGTGCTGGTAAATAATGCAGAGCACGGGGATATGATGTCATCACCGCACTCTGCATCAACAGGCGGCGTGTAGTGATGAGGGAGCAGTAAAGTGAGGTAACAGACCTCGCTCTCCCACCGCAGGATGAAGGAAGAGGTAAGAGATGGGGAGGAAGAGGTAAGAGATGGGGAGGAAGAGGTAAATATGGAGCAGGAGGGTGTAAGCGGCAGTGTATGTGTATGTATGTGTGTGTTATGGGCAGGTGTGTGTAAGGGCAGTGTATGCTGTATATATGTGTGTGTAAAGGCAGTGTAATGTGCATGTGTGCTGTGTAAAGGCAGGTGTGTGTAAGGCAGTGTACGTGTGTGTTTATGAGCAGGTGTGTGTGTGTATGGGCAGTACACGTGTATATGTATGTAAGTTTATTGGCGTGTGTGTAAAGGTAGTGTGTATGGACAGGCGTGTATAAGGGCAGTGTATGTGTATATGTGTGTTTATGAGCAGGTGTGTGTAGGGGTCCTGGGAGGGACGCTAACATTAAAAAAAAATCTCTGCTACTGTTGACTACTCTTCCAATGATACTCAGCCAGCATCATGAATCTAATTGTGAATATAACAGTTCTTATATCCACTGTAAGTCTGCTATAACGGGGAGGAATAATCATCCAGATACTGAGAACAGGACCTTAAGATGACTTCCCAACAAACATAAGGTGGGCTTCTAATATACTATATATTAGATAGGATAGACAGACTTGCTTTAATATTCCTATATTGTACACCTTTAACATCAGAAGCTACTAAACAACAGTTAGCATGAGCCGTAGGATGTTCCTCCTTCTTCTGCCACCGATTACTGAGCTTGCGGCGATACTATTGCACGCGTTAAATGTTAACGTTCCCATTCCCACATCTGCAAAACGAATAAGCGGCTGAAATATTTCGCAGCCAATGGCCCGTATTACTCGTCTTCTGAGAATGTAAGGGCCGTAAACGGGACGGAAGGTGACCTTGTACTGAGTAACACGTGAAATCTATTTAAATCACAACAATTCCACGGGAAATAAATGATTTGCTAAACAGGACAACTAATGAAAATGAAAACGGCCCAATGTTGCCGCTATTAAGCTTTGACATCTGCTTTGTCATCTGATTAAATATGCAAAAGAAGCATAATTCTCAGTTAATTTGAAATATAAGGACGGTGCGTATGCATGCAGTGAGTCTCTTGCCTTTATAACGTGCCGACGCCGTAACGGAGCAAAGATGCGCTGCGGTTCCTGCCGAACGCCTTTTACTGCGAGATATATCCGAGGAGCCGTCGCTGTGACCGATGCAGCAGGGAACCCTCAGCGGCAAATGAAACCTCTCAAGAGATCCTTTCGAGCTTTGCCCCCAAAGCAAACGTCCAAATACATTTAAAGAACGTACGTATCGTATCCGCAAATTAAACCAGGCCATAGGCGCACTAACCAGGCAGAAGATCCAGAACACCTTTAAAGGTGGCGTTCCACTTATTATTAATCCCATTCTCCAGGAAGTTAACGCATACAAACCTCAGCAGATCCGTCACCATTCCTGCGTCAACGGACATTTAAAAAGCTTCTGTACGGCAACAACCTAACTATGACCGCTTTGGTGTCTCGTGACGAGGCAATGGTTTTTTTTCATGATTGAAGCGTTATTTCTGGGTAGGGTATGGGCTTAGCAGTCCAAAGAACGATGTTTCTTACACTCCATTCAGTTACAAGAGTGTTAAATATAGGACGGCGGGTGGAACAGCAGCTTTAAAAACATACACGAAGGAACAGAGAATAAACTCTTCCAATCAGAAAAAAAACCTGTGAGTTCAATAGCAGCTCAGAAACGCATTTGGGAAGCAATACAGATAACGTTCCTGTGGCTTTTGGGCAAAGGTGCAGTCTTTAGACACAATGCAGTTCCTGCAGATTTATACATTTATTTATTTTTTAGGAAAAAAAATGTTCTATATTCTATTTCCGATATGACAGTTATAACTGAACACTACTTTACTTTAGCGGAATTAAACAGATTAGTGCAGCTGACATAATAGTTCTGGAATATTTTATTCGGAATTAAAAAGGGAATTATTTTGTAACCACTGCACACACGTATCAAAATATTTTTTCATGATGTCACAGTACGGATATAGACGCCCAAGAAAAAAGCATTTCTACCACAATGTTAATACCGATGGATAAAGAAAAAGGGAGAGCGATACAAGGGGTCACCTAACAGCTTCTGATTCTAATCAATGTGTACAGCAGGAGAGAATCAAAGACAAACTTTGTTTCCGGTGTATGTGCGTCTGCAGGGGGGGGGGATGTTTTTTGTTTCTCCTAAACTCAACGTGAACAGTTTCTTTTATTACTGGGACATTGATATAGTCATTCTTACCTTAAACAAGGAGCGGCACACATACTCATAGACCGTATGCTTCAAAGAACCGATCAGCGATTTAATTCGGACTTCCGTACTTCCCGATTCCTGAAGAAGGCAACATAGAAACAATGTCATAAAAGAACGGTACCATAACTTCAAGAGTACATTCTAGGACAGGAGACTTTATATCATCATCTTTTTTTTATATAGCGCCAACAATGTACACAGCGCTTCTTCCGATACATATGTTCAAAGGGTCTGACAAAACTAGAACTGGAACTAGAACTAGACAAACCGATGGCCCATAGGCATAATTTATACCAGCAAGCAATAGCAGTTACTTGGTAAATAAAAACTAAATATTAAAGCTTTTTAATACTGTGCACCATATCCCAACAAAGTGAATGTGAAGTATAATATCCTGGGACTCCAATCGCAGCTGGTTTTATTCTTATTTATTATTATAGGAATTTTACAAATGAAATTGATTGCAGAAGGTGATGCTCTTCTGTCCGCTGCACCCCCCCCCCACTTTCCAGCGTGTTAGCCTCAGCAGTTCATTTGTTTGAGGATATATATATATATATATTATATATATATATATTATAAGCATTCAAACACAGATACAGTAGCCACTTACAATTTTCTTTCACTTTCTTTCAGAAAATATTTATATTGTGCAAAAACACTCAATTTACAGGACTTGTTTAAAAAAGTAGGTGCTGTAAAATGTTTGGCAACGGCTATTAGAATGCCGTTAGGGCGATCCTATACACTTTCATTTGCGGTTTGGTTAAATTGGTATATATGATGGTTATGATATACGCAATATCTGGGAACTTCACAGAACCGGCTGCCCTCTTGTGAAGGAGGCGTGGTTAGCCATGTGGGTGGGGCTAGCTGCCAACAAGGAGGGGAATAGCCCCACATAGGATCAAATGGGCTAGGAGTGGGAGGGGAACTGGGCAGGAAGTAGGCGTGGCTATACACAGCTTCCCCTGTCTGGAGAACGATCAGAGTGACTCGGAGACCTGGGGAGGCAGGGTTTCACCCAGAGACTCATAGTTCCCGGGTATGTATGCTGTGTTTTGCTTTTATTTCAAATAAAAGGACAGATAAAAACAAATATTAGGTGTTTATTCATCCATCGATCCCTCGTGCCAGGCCATTGTTTGGGGTGCAGTGCCATTTATGGCCTTTAGGTTTGTGTATTCTTTTTTACTAGGTACCTTAGATAATCCACAGGCAAAAACATACTAGATTTTTGAATATTTGTCAAACATTTTAGAATTTGGGGGGTCACCATATTTACTGCTTATATTTGTTGAGTAAGGATTTTTTTATTTCTTCTTGAATTCAGTGCTAATTCATGACTGTAAAATAATTCTTTACAAGGTATATCATAACTTGACATAAACTGTGGTTTAACCTTAAGTCCAAAAGTAAAGTGATCAGATGAACAGATGAGTGAAATGGGGGGCGAGAAGACAAAAGTAAGTAGTAAGGAAAGCACATTTGACATGCGCAGGTAGGTAAAAGGTGTATGATGATATAAGGGAGCAAAAAAAAAAATATGATATGGGGCATGACAGGAAAGCAGGACAGTATATATTAAAGGCTGTATGAAAAGTGTGGTGCAAAGTTTGATAAATGGTCCTATTACCATGGCTACGATGGAACCATTCCATTGGTTGCTAGGGTGATAAAACACCTTTTGGCACTCATCAGTATAAACACATACATATATACATAACAATGGTGCTAACAATGAAAATATTCACATTTGCTTTGCCCTTTTAAAAATCAAATAAATATATATATATATATATATATATATATATATATATACACACACACATATATTATATATATACATATATATATACACACACACTTCATAATAAAAAATGAATTTTCTTTAAAAAAAATTTAACTATATTTAGTATATTGTTTTATAATTGCTTTTTTATTACTATTATTTTCATGTTTTTGAAATGATCTCTGCCTGCTGACCACATTAGATATTCAGTAATTCGCATTGTCATTTTTATCACACGAGCAGTTTACCTGCGTTACACCTGTAAACGTGCTGTACAGCCGGTGGAAATATAATTTAAGTCAGGGGTGAAAAACACTTCACTTTGGCACAAACTGCTTTAATATTTCTTGGATTGTGTTTGTAGAACACATTTAAGATCTCTGCTATACGGCATGGAGTTCATATGGAGCTGTTTTTTACAATCCAGTTATCATTTGCACAATAAAGATGCATCCGTCTATAGCGGGGATGTCGGGGACAGTAAACTGCCTGTTTAACATTAGGGACTCAGCTGGTGATTTATTTTAATCATTACATTTATTTTGCCTGACCTTTTTTTTTTAAATGTATGTATCTCAAAATGTGAACAAGTTCCCTGTTACAAGTAATTGCAACTTACCGGGTTTAACAAAGTTCTTTAAATAAATCAAACATTTTGCTCTAAGGGCTGAAATTATTTCCACGGTATGTTGAACAGAATTTGCGAAAGAAACATTACCTGTTTGCTAAGCAAAGTCCGCTGGAAAAGTCTAAGGAAAGAGGACAAACTAAAACGGTACATGTTGTTAATTTTGGATAAGTCACAGATAATGAAGTACATCTTGCTGGCGCTTTCTGCTAGAGGAAGATATGCGTTCCGTTCCTGGGGATAAAATAGAAATAAAAAGGGAGAAAATAACATGCATTACATCCTGTGCCTATAGCGCCATCTAATGGTCGTTAGGAAGTATTTAAACAATTTCCATCTGTACACTGAAAGGAGAGCGAACACCTTTTTGCAGCAGAACTAGCACACTAACACAGTTCTCTTCTTTCTCAGCAACCCCCTCACAAAGGTCGCCTAGACCCATCAACACGAACCGACAGCGATACTTTAACAGGGGTGGATAATCAGAACGATCCCGTGGACAGGAAAGTAAGATCCCAGATCCCATGATTCAAATATAAAGTGGCGTTGAGTCGCTAAACATTTCGTAATCTTGGTCCACGGGTTTTATGATTCGTGGTAAACCCATCTCACAACTGTCTGGCTAGCATCTGGATGAACATTATTCTAATCGTACATGTGAGTACTGTCCTATTGGAGATAGATTGCAGGGGGTGATGGTTGGAATTGAATGTCTGGGATGTAGAATTCGAACAGATACCTGATCCAGGGAAATCTGAAGTCTGTGAGACTCTGTAAGGGACTCCTGTATCAGCGCACTGCTTGCTTTAGTTTGATTCAAGGATTCAATCAGGTCTTTGTTGTCAAGTATATTTCCTTGGGATGTTGCAAGGGTCTAAACAGAGGAAACAATGGTCGGAGGTTTATCACATAATAATCGGAGGTTTATCACATAATCAGAATTCTTAAATTAATTAAAAAGTATCAACTTGCTTGTTGTCAAAACCGCAATAACAATATTAAAAAGGACTTTTTACTGGTTTGTAGTTGCAGGTATCTCAGCTAAGCCATTTGCATGTTCTTTGGGCATTGATAACTTTAGTATTCATATTATACCTCAAGGAGAGTTTCTTCAAGTTTAGCCAACTGAATCTTCTTATCTTCCTCTTGTTGCAACAGTTTTGTCTTCTGTTCTTCCAGATCGGGTTTTTCATGCTGAATTGTTAAGGCTAAGAGCTAAATAAAATGCGCTTCAGTTAAAACATTTCCTGGGGAGTCATTTGCCCTACTCATTGGTTCCCTTACAAAACACACCTAATAATTAGAACGTTACCCAATCTAACATATTTAATAAACTCAGAACTACACTTTACCATTTCTTGACATCCACGCCTCAAATCCAAGGCCAAGAACGTACAGGTCACAGCAGCCACGCACGCACTGTGAGTCAATGTACTCATCTCTCTCAGAATAAAGGAACAGTGTAAGGACTGGTGGAACATGGGCATCAAATGTTAAGGTGTTACCTTCTGATAAGAGGCTATCAGGTGCCCCTATGAACATGGATGGTGTTGGTGAACCATGGTCCTCCAATATGGGTATATCTTATACCAGGGTGTCCAAGTTTTTTTCTGCAGTGGGCCACAAAATATATGTGTGCGTGGACTGCGTTAATTTTTCATTAAGAAAAAATATGCTCAACCTACCCAGAATTCTCAACAATATGCAGTATTATTAACATGCAGATCGGATAATAAAATGGTAAAATTAAAAAAAAATATAAAAAAAATAAGCACTTGTAAGGGAGAAGTTTAGGCCACAGTGAGACGATCAATAACTTAGTGTCACTAATAACTGCAATAGTTACGGGGTTTTTTTATGCATTTGTGCTTGCGTTTTTTCCCCTTTACCTTGGATGACCCCTCTCATTTATGGGAAGGGGACATCAAGTGGCTCTCCTAATGATTGGTCAGGAGTGATCTGATCATCATCAGCCCACTCCTGATTGAAACTGCTGCAGAGTCTAATTGACAGCAATTTCTCTATTTATTTATTTTTAAACTCTTTCAACACTAGTGTTCCATAGGAGCACAGCAGACTGAAGACACACATATAAACACGCTAAAATGTTATTAAAGGGGTTAATGCTGCATGATCACTCTTATTGACAGAACACCGTGATTGCGCCATTGGATGGGTTAACGCTGTACAATCGCTCTCATTGAGGTTGGTCCAGTATTGACCCCCAGCATGCAGTGTTATTGTTCACATTTTTCTTGGCTTCACTTATTCCATGTTCCCATTATTATCTATTAAGGGTGCACACTGTCTTATGGACACATTAATGCCCTATGGAATATAAGATCACTTTAACTTTGTTTGTTAGAATAGTAGTTTCTGTTTTGTATTGGTCAAACAATATCGACAATACAAATGTCAGTTTACACACTTTCAAAAAACATTAATTTAAGCCATTTTCAAACATCTACTAATAGATTCCAATTTGCCTTAGTTAGTTCTTGTAGGAAGGGACTACGAATGTAATGATGAACACGTACCTGGCCCCTTAACCCTGCTCTTGTGGTTGTAAAGTTGACTTCTGTAACGATGGATGTGGCATCAGGTGGTATAAACGGGTTAGGATTGCGTGTTGACAGGAACAAGCGGAAATTTTCATTGTAGTCAATTGTTTTATCGCCAATTTGCACAACATACCGAGGTCCTAAAAAGTACAAAAAAAACTCAGTGGTCGGATTTCTTTTATCCTACTTTATCGAACACTTTGTGTCATCCCATGTCAGCTGTGTCACAGCACTACGACATCATTTTATTGAAAAAGTGGAAACTTGCCATTCCAAAATGTATTATATTTTACTTTACAAATAGTAAATGTATACTAATTATAAATAATATCCATTATTATTATATAAAACATTTGAAACATATTTTTGGGGGGGACAGAAACAAAATAACCCAAAATATTTCCCAAATCATGTTTGCTGGAGAAGTGAGAACTCCAATTCTCTACAAGATTCTCATAAACGTTTAGACCCTGACTAGAACTACCTAAACTGCTCTCAAAACCTAAGCGCAAGCAGTTGTACCGGATTGAAGCTCATTACCCGTTTTAGTTAGGTCCAAATTATTTGGGCAGAGCCTAAGCTGAAACCAAGACCAAGGAACAAGAACCAAATGTATTTAACTGATACTTGGTCCACCAAGAATATAGAAACACTTCAATAGAATGAAGGCAAAGGGTGTCCGACACAGAATTCTTTACTCACCCTGAGCAATGAGATCTTTCCTCAGTAACGGATAAAGCACGGGCTCCACGCCGTCCATCTCCTGGATAATGAGGGTCTTGCCAAAGCGAACGGCCAGTTCCAGAGCGGTGATGAAGTTTGCATCCTGAGTTAATTAAAATACAGCAGAGCCAATAAGTTTTATTACAATGTGCACAGGCACTGGGAAAAACCTAAATCCTAATCTTCTAATAAGCATTTTTCTAGGGAAATAAAGACAGTGCCTTTTCACATAATGCAATTTCCCACTTGTCAGAATGTATCTCACTCACTAAACAAACTTACCTACTTCACTACTTTGATGTGGACGTGTGTATGTGGATGTGTGTGTGTGGACGCGTGTGTGTGGATGCGTGTGTGTGTGTGTGTGTGGACGCGCTTTGAGTTTTCCGCTCGTCTTGGCATCTCCTATAAACTTATCATATGGCGCATATATATATGCACATGCACATTTGTTTGCGACACAAGTGCAGGAGACTGCACTCTCTAGAATTTGAATAACGTAAAATCCCAGTGCACATAAACGGCATGTTTAACTTGTGACCACGTAGGTTTCTGAAGAGACCTGAACTGTGTTATTACTGCACTGCAGTAAACTTAGTGTGAAACATGTACACATACTCAGGGCCAGACTGGGGGACTGGCACTTTAAGGCCTGCGGCTGCCAATGACGTAAGCACGGCCGTCGGCTGGATACGCACGACTGTCCTGGTTTTATATTCTCACCGCAGCTCTGGTTTTATATTACAGAGCCGGCCTTAGGTGTTCTGGGGCCCTGTGCGGACTACTCCTCTGGCACCCCCTTCTAACTATCCCCCCCTCTGCCCCTTCTAACTATCCCTCCCTCTGCCCCTTCCTACTCCCTCTTCCTACTTCTCATTATCCTTACTTACTTTGTTGCCGGAGTCCTGCGGTGTGAGCGGGATGCATCCGTCTTCCTGCTCTGCCAGCATTTCATGTTGAGCGCCGGAATATGATGTCATATTCCGTTGGGCGCTCAACATGAAAATGCGGCAGTGCGACGGTAGATCACGGGATCGCGTGCTGTAAAACTTTCAAGAGCAAACGCTCACGGCGCCCCTGCCCGCGACTAAATTAAGCATTGTTTTTTTGGGAGGGGGTTAACTTTAACATGAAGGATGTTAAATAAAGTTTTTAAAAAAAACGATGTTTTAATTTAAGTCCCGGGCAGGCGCCCCTGCTGCCATGGCGCCCTGTGCGGCCGCATATGACGCACACCCCTAAGGCCGGCCCTGAGCGCCATATGTCAAGCAAGTGGCAACACACTGCGGGAACTGATCTGCTGCTGGTTTGGCAGTGTCAGTAAGTATGTGGCCCTACGGTCCACCAGTGTACCAGAGGGCCGGGCCGGACATTAAATATATGAATCCGTGATCCACACATCTATATACATGTTATGGGTTTCACATGGATGTTACCTGTTGATTAATGACTTCCAAGCGGGATTCTTTCAAGTGTGTTTTTAACCACTCTGTTGCTTGGGACGATGGGTCTATCAGAAACGGACACACTTGGCTCTGGAGAAACAATGTACTAATATTAATCAAAAGATGCTCTTGTTTAATTTCTTAAGTAATTGCATCTGAAGACCATAAAACTATTTTAGTAGATCCAAAGGAGGCGAAGATATCAAACATGTATGTGTCCCACAGCTCAGCTTCAGGTGCAAAGCAATTTAAATATATACTGTAACATCTCAGGTATCCTATTCACGTCTTCGATCTTAATTAAGATGCATATTAGATACAACATGATACACGTAAAATACATTTCTAATTCAAGCACGCATATTCCGCACATGAATGCTCATTATACAGGAGATCATATAGTACCCTTGTTGACTATAAAGAATATTTTTTCCAACATCTCCTGAGGTTAGTAGCATCTGTATAGCCTGTACAACAGATGTCTGGATTATAAAAGGCTCGCTCCACCAGGCTTCTTCCATTCAAGATGACAGAACCGGGCCCTTTATAATGCATATTAAATATATTGAGATTTTCCATTACGTGGCACGTCGATAGCTCGCAGTTTAGAGGATAAACCCCAAAGAAAAGCTGGTTTTTCTTTAGATATTCAACAAAAAATAGGTATCACAATACAATATATGTATTAATTATATTTAATCATGGAATGGGGATTCTACAATTTCATACTGGTGAAGGGCATTGAGTTGAAGCAGCACTCCAGCCCTATATTTATGATAAATGCTATTTGGAGTCTATTCTTCATGGAACCCAATTCATTTTACTAAATGCAAATCATGCAAACAGGCATTCGTTGGTTAAATAATCTCCGGTGTCATTTAACCCCTCCCCAGCTGCCACTACTTAAAGCGGGGAGCATTCGTCAGAACACTTCTTGCACATGCTCAGTATGATTACCGTTCCAGTGAATGGGAGCTGAGCCAATCATATGTATGCTATATGAATATTAATAAATATTACAAAGAGTCGAGAAATAGAAAACCTGCTGGAAAAAAAGGGAAAGTGCAGAGAACCTGAGACTAGTTTTTTTATAATAGAAAATCCATATTTTGAAAATATATCATGCTTCAGCTATCGACTAAGTGTAATATTCCTGCTATAAATCATTATGTTTTATTTATCACAATAAGAAACACACTGTACAAGTTTAATATAGACATGGATAGTGGACTTTGAAAGGCTTTTGTTACCATGGAAACCATACTGAGTTAAATTAAGTCAAAGCTACCCTGATTTAGTAACATGGGTAATGAAAGTGAGAAGTTAACAATTACCTGAAAAGAGAACCAGAAAAAGTAGTTGGGGTAAAAAGAACGTAATGTGTGTTTCCTGACACCCAGTCACTATGCGTATGAGCAACAAGTATGATTTGCAATTATACCTTTATTTATGCTTTTCACATTCAAATCTATACAGTCTTGGCTTCCATGTGTTAGATTTACTAAAGTGAAAGTCTTTGTATCATGATCGTTAGTGGACCACAACTCCCATAAACCTTTGCCGGACAAAAGTGCAGCGAGTGGTCATTAGAGGCTTATTCGAGGGACAAAGCGCTGTCCACATTTCACTTTCACTGGTTTGATAGTAATCGTGCAAATCATAGTAATCGGTGCAGTAAATAGTAAGTCCATCGACCTACGAAAATAAAGAGAGTCACACTCGCCCAGCGTTGTCCAACTCAGAACTGGAAGGCTGCCATGTGCCAGAGGTGAAGGATCACAAATAATTAACAGGTAATTAACCAATTCACACAATGCTTTGGGAGACGCACAGGCGAGAGTCTGGCCTCTCGGCAGCCCTCGAGTAATGATGTTGGAGATCCCTGTACAAGTCGTTTCTTACCAACGGCGTCAAAGCACAGATCTAAAGCGGCAAAAAATGAAAAGAAAATAAATATTTTATTTAAAAAAAAACAAACCATGAACAGTAAACTCAGATGAAGACCGATAAGACATGACATTCAGATCAGCGCACCATGAATGGACTGGTTAAAGTGCATTTAAATCTTATAAGTAGCTAAATACATTAAAATTACAAAATTAAAGTGCCATAAAAATGATCACATCTGCAGCATATTTTGTCCAATACTGTAGAAAACATGCAAACAAATCATGTTTGGACCACGTGTATAATCCTATGCTCTGCCTCTATTACAGATATATATATATGTGAGCATTAAATAAAAGTCATACAAGTGATCAATCTTTTTCACTGTGACAATTTCATTTTTAAAAGTGTACCAAAAACACTATATTCAAGTAATATTATATTTGACTAACTAGCCAAACAATTGTATTTACCTGCAAAATGACAAGCGCGTTCTCTATGGAGAGCTCGTCGGAGGGCAACCCTTCACTTTTCCAAATGAGCTGCTCGCTCTCAGTAGACAGAAACCGTCTTAAATCAAAGGCTGGGAGAAAAGAAATCAACAGACGTTACATTCATCCCTGGAATTAGGATTCAGGAGAGAGAAAATGTATAGAACTAAGGTATCCGGGTCACGAGCGTCAGGAAAAAGTAGATACTATGTATGTATGTATGTATGTATAT
>VKOC01005776.1:0-25221 GCA_009364415.1 Spea multiplicata
CCCCAGCGCTGTATCCAGTAATATAACCCCCAGCGCTGTATCCAGTAATAACCCCCAGCATGTAAGCGTTGCCCCAGCACCGAGTGGGAGTTGTGACATTCTTGATACATTTTGTAAAAAACCTCACTAGTAACATTTCAAGACACGGCTTTAAAGTCCTGAAAAATACCCAAAACGGGGCAGACGGCCCAAAGTAGAAACCACTGGGTACTTTACCTCGTTGAGTTTGGACCAGTTGAATGATTTCAGCGGGTGGGATGGTTGGGGAACGGATTTCTTCCTCAAGTTGGCAGAGTTGAAGGAGCTGAGTGGCGGCGGAGGCATTCCCATGCCGAAGAAAGGAGGCGCTCCTGGCGGCGGCGGAGGTCCACCTGGAGGAGGAGGTGGTGGAGGAGGAGGTGGTGGGAAAGTGGAGAAAGGTTGGGGAGGCGGTGGGGGAGGTAAGTTTGCAGGTAGAGATGGAGGAAGAGTGAATGGACCTCCAGGTGGAGGAGGAGGAGGTGGTTGGTGGAAGGATATGGCGCCACCATTCTGGAAAAAAAATAAAGTTTAGTAAATCAACAAAGATAAGATTTCTGGAGCGAGTTACCCAGGAGGCAGATCAAGCGCTGGGTTTAAAGGGCACATTCTAGAGGAGTTGCTTCAGGCAAAGGGGGTATTTAACATTACACAGCCCACCCATCTACCCACGGTGATGTCCTACCCACAGAATTTTATTTTCTGTGATTTCTGTGTTTTTTTTAAAAATTAAAATCTGGAATTTCGGGAGACTCATCCGTTCTATGATTCCGAAGCATTTCCAGATACAAATGTGACAAAGTTGGCTTTTTTTTCCGATAAAACCATCTTTGTCTCATTTATTTTAACCAATCGGTTGGCGGCGAAGCATTCCGGATAGAAGTAGGACGGTACGCACCGTGAGCTCGTTCAGCTGCGACACGAGATCTCCCATCTGATCACGGGCCTGCCGCAGCTCAACCGATTCCTTCTGTAATTTATCCTTCATCTTATTCAACGTCTTCATCATTTCTTCTTTCTCTTGAGTCTTTATTTCACATTCCCTCTCTTTCTTTTCCAGCCGGCAGGCCAGTTCCGTGTGTTCTGCAGGACATCAGACACGTTATCGTTCTAGCTCAATAAACAGCCGTGTTATTTTACGTGCTCTTATCCCTTTTTTTTTGATGACTGTGGCTGTTATAATTTAGCGGATAAACCCCTTTGCTCCCCTTGGCAACAATCCAGAAATGGCTTCATTTACTTAAAATTGTAGCAGCTGGAACTATCAGAAAAAAAACGTAAGCACACGTGAAATAATGTGATCCAACCCCCCCCCCCCCAAAAGGTTAGAATCTAGAATAGTGGAGAACTTTCCAATCCGGAAGACTGTGATCGATGTTTGTGTGCGTTGTGATGTCAGCGGATATTCTACGTTTTCTGGATACAGAGTTACCGTGGGAAGTATTGATAGAAGTAGAGAGGTTTGTGAATACTCACTTATTTTTGCCCAGCTCTAGAACCCTTAATTTTTTTTTGCCCAGCTCTAGAACCCTTACTTTTTTTTGCCCAGCTCTAGAACCCTTACCTTTTCTGAATTTCTCGGCTTGTTCTCTCCACTGCTTTACCTCGTTCTCATTTACTAACCTACAATAAAGCCATATAAGTGTTTAAGAGAACTTCTGGAATTAATAAAATATTTGTTATCTGGACAATATCATATAATAAAACAATAGGTTTTCTGGAAACGAAGACCGTACCTTCTCACAGCACCAAGGAACTTATTATTATATAGAACACACGGAGTAAGAGTGCAGAGTAACCTTAGAACCTTAGATAACATAAATTCTAACAACATCCTCCTTGTAACACTTGGGAACCTGAGCTGGAACCTCTTAAGAACCTTCACCCAGAAGCATTGACGACCATTATCTAGAACTTACATTCTAATGATGTTCTTGACGTTGAAGTTTTCAAGCGGAGTCACGTCTGGATCTTCACCGTTGTCATCCTGGAGGACGATCTGCTGTAATATTCTGTCTAGGAGCTGCCACTGCTGGAGGCTGTTCCCCTGCCACTTATCTGTAAGAACAAGGAGCGTTCACCACCTGACCTCGTACAGATTATAGGGGGGGGAAAAGGATTTATCCAGAAAGATTTATTGCTAGAATATTTTTGTTTGCTTTTATCTTCGGTCAATGTTCTAGATATTTACATAATTTCATTGAAAATGGTTATATAGAAATGATTTAATTTTTATATATTTTTTTTACGTTTATTTTATATTTTTTATTGATTGGGGAAATTGATGATTGATAAAATTTTTCAGAAGATATCTAGTTCATATTCCAACACTTCGCATTTATTCCTTTCCTTCGAACCATAAATAAGTCCAAAAGAGTTGCTCAAAAACACTGCTTTTCTTATCATCTTAGTTCCGTTTAAAGGATCTAAATATAATATTTATTAACCTCAAATCCGTGAGATATTAGATCATTTTCATGTCGTTGACACTCAAACCTTAATCAGTCGTTGGTCTCGTCTTAGATTCGGGAGCCGTATGTCTATCCCATGCATGTTTAATCCCCTCGCTGTATTACCCTCTACCACTTCTGCTGGGAGGCTGCTCCACTTATCTACCACCCTCTGTATAAAATAAAAGTTCCTTACATTACATTTAAACCTCTGATCCTCCAGAAAGCAGGAGTATGACTCACATGGCATCTGCAGGCAGTGCTGGAGAATCGATAACAAGTATGGATAACCCTCCGTGTGCTTCAGCTTCTTCTTAATCATCTCAAACATCTGGGAGGCGCTTTTGGTGTCTATGTGGTTCTGGGGAATGAATGAGAATCATAGAAATAAAAACCTTGGCCTTAAACCAGACTGAAATAAATCTAGATGTTATGTTGCTGGAACTCAAGGAGAAGACATCACCCTGTGGAATTTCACTAAAACAAACGCTTTTCCTCCCAAAAAATAATAAAGAGTCCCATTGTTTAAGGCTTTATTGATGTCTAGCGCTGATGATGTAATCCACCATTAGAACTTTGCGGGAATGGAACTCATTCAAGAGGCGGTAATCTCATGGGCTTCTGTTCTGGAGTGTGATCTTTTCTTGTTTTTTTACTAAATCTATAGGTTTTGTCATGAAAAAAAGAATAATCATTGCAACTAATTTGAAAGAGTTTAACGCATGCAGTGCTGGAACCAGAAAAAGGTGCAAAGGGGTGGACACAAAATGAATAAGCGGGTTTGGAAGATCTCGGTAATAAAGAAAGGCTAAAAAAATTGGCTCTATATAAGCTAGAAAAACGGCATCTTAGAGGGGATATTATAACGCTGTATAAATATGTGCGGGGCCCGATATAAAGAGCTCTCCGGCGACCCGATCATTAACAGAAACGTACAAAGAACGAGAGGCCGTCCTCTGAGACGGGAAGAGCGGAGATTTCATCCACAGCAAAGGAAGGGATTCGTTACAGTGAGGGCAGTAAAGGTACGGAATCCACCGCCCAGAGAGAGGAGGTTCTATCAGATACACCGGATGCCTCCAAAAGGGGCAAAAGCAGAACATTTGTGGCAAAAGTTGGAAAAAAGCTTAATTGTTGTTTTTTTGCCTTCTCTTGGATGAAAAGCCGGTAGGATCGGTAAACGCGGGGGACGTCATGGACTTCGGTCTTTTTTGAACCTTAATCGCTACGTTACCATTAAAACCTGAAGTTTGGAAAGGCTTCTCCTGATCATGTGAATGTCGGCCGTTCTGGAGCTCCAATCATTGGTTGTCGGCGGTTTAAGGAGAGGTTCCTTATTGGTTACATTCCATGGTTATGACTATAATATGAATTTAGGCTGGAGAGCGTGGGCTTGGTGTGAGCTCCATGGGGCCACGGGCTCTTCGGCTCCCTCTGCTGTTGAGGCAGAAGACATTGATGCTGATGATACCGCTCTGTACTACCACAAAATAGGGGCCCCCAAGTGCCTACATTTTATTTTGTGAGTAATCAGTGTTATTTAATGAGAATTTGTGACATTTCGCCCCCAAAGATGAATCGACCCCAAAGATAAAGAAAGAGACGCGAGGACTGCTTGCGATCAACGGGTCTGCATTGGCTTTTTGTGCCGCCGTCAGGCCGCGCATGCACGTTTCTGCGATCAGCCTGTGTTTTGCGAGCTTCTGGGATTGCCTATAATTGAATAAAATTGGTCCAGAATTTTCCTAATGGCCAAATAAACAGAGGCTCGGGAAGTTGGCGCAAATGGCTTTTTTTTTTTGGATAATTGAAAACATGCAATGTATTAAAACCCTAATTATTTTCAGAAGACTTTCCTAATCTAATAGATTTCTGCATAACGCACAGCAGATAACGCTAATACAATCAGCCTCAACTCCATGACCCGGATTTAACCAAAATGCTTTTCTTTTTCTTATTATTTTGATGCGGAATAAAATTTTTTTTTAAATTATATAAATATTTATGATACAATTTTATAATCAGAAAATGGCTAAATGCGGCACAAAGAGATGGCGGGATCGCCACGGGAACGAGATGGAAATTTTAATTAAAATTAAAATATTGAATATTAATCACATCAGTGGGGCTTACGAATAAAAAAATGACACTTTTTCAAAATGTGAAAAAATCGTTTTTTGCGGCTTAATATTTCATCCTCTGGTACCTCAATACTTTGTCTTCTACAAGTACCACTAACGTTATGTTTTTTTCTGACGACCTTCCTTAAAACCTTAGCATAGTAATATTGGTAACAACAATAACTCATTGGAAGCAGAACGGGGTCTGGAGAGACTTTTATTGGGACCCCAACCTATTAAGTGTCTTCATGGATAATAAAAATGTATTTTTTTTTTTACAGCAATTCTAGGCTTTCCGCCGCATGAACCTAACTTTTTTTTTTTTAGCTTTTTTTTTTTCTTTTTCCTCCCCTTGGGTATAAAACATTTTGCAGTCATTGAAGCAGAAAATCCCCCCCCCCAAAAAAGAATTGCATATCTCCAACGAGGGACCGGGGCTTTTATGTGCATCCAGAACACAATGTAACGGATGCGGAGCGGAGATTGGCGGGGGCTTTGTACTTATTCCCCCTGGAAGTGCTGTTGAAAGATTTGTAGCATCTTAAGCACGGTTATTGATAACGTGTTGGGACTTGGGAAGGAGCCACGGGAATATTTCGCTGAACCTCTACTGTTAACACACAACTCACTCCGTCGCTTGGCCAAAGAACAACCGCGGAGAAAGCTGCGCGGCGGCCCCGGCCAGAGCTGCCTCGCAGATCCCTCTAATGAACAAACCTGCTGTTGGGTATCGCGTTGGACAACTGCCTTTGTTTGACATCGTTTGCTGTGTTTCCGCTCGATGTTATGTCTGGCTATATTTTTTATTATGGGGATTTTCTGGAACGGGGCTTTGGAAGCCTGAAAGGAGCGATTCATGTTTTGGGAGGAAAGAGTCTCCCGTCTTCTGCCGGGAGGAAGGACGATTGGCAATAAATCTCTTTGTTTATGGGCCGCTCCACCGGGTTAAACCCGTCTTTGTAACATTGCGAGGTTGGCCGTCAGTGATGTATCCTGGACTGGTGGGTCCGAATGGGGCATTAGTCCCCCCTGCTACAAACTGGGGGGGGGGTCAGAACAAGGACCTCTTGGGCTTGGGTTACAGGGGAGGCGTTGATCTGTTTGATCCAGGGATCTCCAAACTCGGCCCTCCAGCTGCTGCAGGACTACATCTCCCATAATGCTCCTTCAGCTAAGGGGCTGGCTGAGGAGTATGGGAGATGTAGTCCTGCAGCAGCTGGAGGGCCGAGTTTGGAGATCCCTGGTTTGATCTATGAAGGCTGTGTCGGCTCAGCACAGCGTCCATAGACTTTCTGCCTTTAAGACACGTTGATACGATGCCTTTTAATGTACTTAGGATGGCGGGCGGCTGGGGGTCAGCGCTTGGATAGCCCCAAAGATGAATACATCATGGATTAGGATCTTCTTTTGATTACATGTTATTATTCATTTTATCCATAACGCTCTAGAGGATTCCGTAGCGGAATTTTAATTAGCAAAAACATTAAAAGTAAGAAAAATATGAACATACGTTAGGACAAACTGGATCAGAACGAGAAGAGAGCCCTGCTCTGATGAGCTTACAATCTATTAGATACATATATATGTAACAATGTATCCCAAGAAGTTTGTGAAGCGACTGTCATGTCTTGAGCCGCACGAGAAGAAGCCGGCTAATATATTTTCCTACTTAAAAGTGATAACGTTTATAGGCTCACATCTGTTTTTTTATTTAGCATAGAAAAAAAATAATAGTATTATTATTAATTATTATTATTATTGCTATTATTATATGGGAAACTATGCCAAATTACACAATCTTGTAGTCCATTGGTGAAGAGTAAGAAAATATTTTTTGTTACTAATTTTTTGTAATGTTACTATATGGGTGGCTTTGAATTTACAGGAAGGGGTATATTATATAAGTCTATTTTATTAAAATTTAATTAAAAAGAAAGCTCGGGTTTAAGTTATTCGCATAAAACGGACTTGAATTGAATTAATAGGAGTTGGGGGGGGGGCGTATGCTTACCATCTCAAACCGCTTGGCCAATTCCGACTCATCTTCATTCCTGACCATCTCAAAGAAATCCAAGTGCCTACGGCATAGACAAATAGTGGCAGGGTCAATATATATATATATATAGAGGGAGAGAGAGAAAGAGAGAGAGAGAAGGAGGCATAGATAAATAGTGGCAGGGTCAGTAGAAAGAGAGTGAGAGAGAGAGACAGAAGGAGAGAGAGAGAGAGAGAGAGACAGAGAGAGAGACATAAGGAGGGAGAGAGAGAAGGAGGCATAGATAAATAGTGGCAGGGTCAGTAGAAAGAGAGTGAGAGAGAGAGAGAGAGAGAGAGAGAGAAAGAGACAGAGAGAGAGAGAGAGACATAAGGAGGGAGAGAGAGAGAGAGAGAGAGAGAGAGACAGAAGGAGAGAGAGACAGAAGGAGAGAGGGAGACAGTAGGAGAGAGGAAGAGAGAGAGAGAAGAGAGAAGGAACACCAAATGGTTAAATAAAAATATAAATGGAATGTGAAATATAATATATTTTGTGGCGATTACATATTAAATGTACTTTTTAGGTAAACCGAGCAACAATCCCCCAATGAATACCCAGCAAAATATGGAGGTAAATTACAAAAAATGCCTTTTTCTTAATATATTTAAATTTTAAATTAAAGTCAGCAAATTTTGTTTTTGCTCAATTCTATTTTGAGAATCATATTTTGGAAAGCTCTTTTTTCTCTTATATGTGGAGAAATGAAGCGAATCCGTTCCATGTGATTGCACCGGGATGCCGTACCTGTCTAGAGTTGCGTTTTCATGCCTCCTCAGTTTATCGATCACCGGCTGGATCCCCAACATCAGGAACTCGTACCGGAGGTGCAACCGGAATTCCAAATTATCCTGTAAATAAAGTAAGGAATTCAGGGAGTTCCTAGTCTGATCTCCGAGCCTTTCTCACAAAAGGTTTAATAACAGAAAATTCTAGACAGAAAATGGAAAGCTTTTTCAGTTTCTATGGAAACACCCAATCAGCGCTTGTTCTTGAGTCACATGCCAATTAAATATTCCCTGAAAAAATTATGAAAGAAGCAACATTTGACATGATTAAATCATTCTTTCTGGGAAAGGTTTTGAATTTGAGTAATTCTGAGAAGTCGGAACAGAATAATCACCATGAAAAAAAAAATTAATTCAGAGCGTTATTTTATGACTCTGATAAAACGTAACAGGCGTTAATTGACTAAAGTATTGATATTTTCTGGGATATCATCATTTACTGCTTGTTATATTTTATTGGAGTCAAAAAATGTAACAAGCAATTGACTGTTGGCTGACATCCCAGAAAATATTGGCCAGGTTCCAAGTGATTAAGGAAAGGATAGGAAGGCTGCCAAAACACACAAACAAAGGAAGGCATTTTTGATTAGGAGGTTTCTTGATCATTTTTGATTGTTTCATTGGTGGTCTCTCCTCTTTTTTTGATGATTGATACGAATGCACTAATTAGGCAAAAAGTTGTTTATTATAGAGCGCTTCTCACAGCAATAATAATAATAATAATATTAGTTCTAATATCCTGTTGGAAGCCTCGAGTCTTATGTAAAAGGAGTTTTTTTTACTTTATTACTTTATTATTGTTCTATTTAGTGATACATTTTTACACTTGTTTTAATCCCAACAATAAGGGAGACGGAAAAATGACTTCTGTGTCAGAACAATCCTAAAAACATTTAGCGCAAAGTGGAATCTGCTCTCCAATCGTGTCATCTGTCCGGTGGCTTGTCAGCCGCGGGATATAAAACAGGCCCGCGGGATTTTTGGAGCGGCAGAAACGTTAATCGGCCCCCATAACCGTCCATATGGTATTTCTCTGGCTTTTCGCTGCTTGAGAACAACCAGGCTTCGCTCTCGCTCCCCCAACAACCCACGGGGGCCAAAAGAAATCACCGCGTTTGTATGGAGTCGCTCTCCACCGCTGCTTCCTGTATCGCTCGTAAAGACGGTTTTGGGGAACGCGTTCCAGACTCGTAAACTCACCTCTCCAGCGCCGGCGTTTAACACGGCGTTGATGAAGGACATGATCGCGGTTTTCAGATTGACTTCATCGCGGTATTTCCCCAAGCTCCGGTCTAATTCGTTTAGCAGACTCTGTGAAAAGAGAGTAGAGAAAAAGCAATGTAGAATGCCCAGAAAAAGGGGCCACCAGGCACAATCCCCAGGAAAGGGGCCACTGGGCCCAAATTAGGAGCCATTCGGGCCCCAAAGCCTGAAAGCAACCAGATACATAGTAGCATGCTGCGGGGCTTAGTGAGAGATTAAAAAGGTCGGAACCATACACAGGTACTGGTTTCACCTCCTGATGGTGTACTATAATCAAATCTTACTTTATGGAGAGGGTGGTAGAGAAGAGGAACAGCCTCCCGGCAGAAGTGGTAGAGGGTAATACAGTGTGGGTATTAAACATGCATGGGATAGACATACGGCTCCTGAATCTAAGACGAGACCAACGACTGATTAAGGTTTGAGTCGTTACAAATGTTTCTATGCATCTATATGACTATTATACTTGCTATACAACCGTACTTCATTCCTCCCCTTTATTTCACCATAAATTACCATAAAAACCTACAAGAAAAAAGAAAATTCTATAAAAAAAATGTATGTTCCATCAGTGCTCGTTCTTGGAGGAGTTAAATGACGTTAGTAAGCCGTATGTGTTATTGATCTGATGAATGGTTTCCGCGTGAGCCGTAACCCGTCCGCTGAGTATCTCCCCGGATTATCTTAGAGGATTTGTAGTTCTGGAATATAACCGGACACCTGTAGCCTTCTTGGTGCCGATTACACCGCCAGCCGCACGCGTCTCGGGGATTCCTGACGCTCGGCCAAACCTAATGCTTTTACGTTTTATATTCTGAAGTCACCTGACACCCCGTGGCTGCTAGAACGGGGGACGCCACGCAAGAATGTGACAAAATGCCTCCAAAAAAAGTTTAAAGCCCTGTGCGGGAACGCTCCTGTTAAAGGGACAAGGAACTATTACAAACAATAACGCATATTAAACGTGCCCTAAGTAGAAGCTGCAGCTTTGAGGCCATGCTTTGGGCATCATTATGTTATACAGGTCGTCCTGGTGTTTCAATCCTTCCTAACATCAGAAGGGTAGAACATACATTTTTGGGTTTTGTCCAAGTTTACCCATTGTACAGCGCTGCAGAATGCACTGATGCTATATAAATCAATTAATAAAAATAATAATAATAATAATGAATAATGAATAATATACTCATATTCTGTGGGTTGCACTCCAGCATTGAAGATGTTGACTACAGACATATGAAAGTTTCAGTACAGCACTGAAGAGGTTAACTACACACAAGGGCATGTTGCACTCCAGCATGAAAAAAATGGTTAACCACACACATAGATTTTGCATTCCAGCAGTGAAGAGGTTAACTACACATAGGCATGAGAAGGCAGTGGTTGGGGTCTTGCTCTGTTGAAGGTATTTAATTTAATAGAACGCCTCCGCTATATTGTATCCGTCTCGGGGGGGGGGGTTTTGCTGGCTCCCTGCGTTACCTTTAAATGTAACGGTGCTCTGTGAGTTGTTACATTGTTTTATCGGCTGTGGAGGGCATGTTGTTTTGCGATACCTTTAAATGTAACAGTGCTCCGTGAGAGTTGTTACATTGTATTTATCGGCTGTGGAGGGCATGTTGTTGGCTCCCTGCGATACCTTTAAATGTAACAGTGCTCCGTGAGAGGTTGTTACATTGTATTCATCGGCTGTGGAGGGGATGTTGTCGCTCCCTGCGTTACCTTTAAATGTAACAGTGCTCGTGAGAGTTGTTACATTGTATTCATCGGTTGTGGAGGGATGTTGTTGGCTCCTGCGTACCTTTAAATGTAACAGTGCTCCGTGAGAGTTGTTACATTGTATTCATCGGCTGTGGCGGGGATGTTGCTGGCTCCCTGCGATACCTTTAAATGTAACGGTGCTCCGTGAGAGTTGTTACATTGTATTCATCGGCTATGGAGGGGATGTTGTCGGCTCCCGGCGATACCTTTAAATGTAACGGTGCTCCGTGAGCTGTTACATAGTATCCGTCTTCTGTCAGAATAGAGATTATTAGAAAACAGCCTTCTCTTTCTGCAAAAACCAGCTCTCTGTGAAGGGAGTGCCATCATCAACCGTCAGTCAAATACCAACCCTACGTGTGGCTGCAGATGCCCCATGAGCATCATTTATTTTAAGTGCCCAGACCAATTTCCATCCCCAACGGTTCATCCCCCCCCCCAAGCAAATTGATGCCCAGTAATCCAATCCACTGGGAGTCGCCTTCAGCCAAGTCCTTGCCGACTCTGATCAGCAACGAAACTCCGGAAATTAGCCGGATCGAGGGAGGCAGTTCGGCCGCTGAACTGCATGAGAATAATTTTCCCCAATTCCCAAGGATTCTCGTTCTTAAATATCGGCATCTCGGGATTATTCTGTGGAATACGAACTCACGGCAGGAGAGCGAACGAGTAACAGCGGCTGAAATGTTCAGAACCCGGCCGCTGGCACGCTGGGAACGGCTTATTATAAACTGCCGTCCTCAGACAGGAATCTAAACCAGGAACACATGGTTCTGTCTCCGTTGTAATGAAATGTATATAGATGTAGACAACTTCCATTATTTGGATGTATCTATTTTCATGCGAAATTAATGATGTGATTCCCAGCGGCAAATCACACAGATTTTCAGTGACATGACGGGGTTTGGAAGCAGGGAGTCGGAGCAGATGGCTTTCATTTCAGACACTGGACTCGAACCATGTTTCTGAGCGGATCCGTACGAGATATAGCCGAGTACCGCGTATATATATATATCTCTTATCTCCCGAGACCCACCGATCTCCCGGCTCGTTCCACGTGCACATCTGTATCTGTCGTAATAAAAACGCACGTGTGCTAACTCCCAGATAATCCCAACAAGGAACATCTGTGATATATCTGACCTGAACAAATTTAAAGGGACGCTCCAGCCATCATATGGGTTTCAATGTATGTGAAAGCGGAGCGGTCCGTTTAAATGGTCATGGGGGTCCCCCAAAGTAAGACCCCTTTGGAAGAGGAAAAATCAGCTCCATGCTTTAAGCAAGGGGAGCTCCAGTAGTCGACCCATTAGACCCGAGATATTGGCCAATAGCTGCTAGATGCTGATCGAACTCAATTTCTTTGTAAGCCGTAAGGGTTAACCCTATAATTTATTTGGGGTATGTAGCACTTTGTTGGAAGACCCCTTGCATGGCACGGAAGAACGTTAGAATAAGAATTATGGTGCAAAGTATTAATGTTGGTGCAGTTGCTATGGAAGCCAGGTTCAGCTCCAAATACGTCCCAGGGGCACCCAGAAAGTTTATCCCATGTTTCACCCCATGAGGTGTTGTTGGCCGGGTAGATTTCGGTCTGGCGACGTAACTTCTGTAGCTCAATTCATTAGCGTGACTTTTAACTAGGTGATAATTTGTTTTTAACACGCGGCTGACACGGCTCCAGCGGGCAGATATCCCGGCTTTAAGGACGCCCTCGGTTTAATAGGCGTATCAGGTAGCGGCCGCTCAGACTCCAGATGAACGGGGCAGTTTGTAGACTGGTTTAAACACATGTGGGGCTTCCCGACGCAGTAAAACGGAATAACTGGCTTCCTGCTCTGCTTCTGGACGAGCCTCAGGAAATAATTATTTAAGAAAAGCCGAAAATTCAGCAATACGACACCTTTTTTGGGGGAACTGAAAATGAAGGGGGTGCTAATAACATGATATTCTGTGCTTTATATACATTAATGGAGTGATAGTTTGTAGGTGAACCATAAATAATCAGCTGAAATCCAAGGAGCTCCAGAGATGGGTAGGATGTTACTTATGGACCCCGAGGAGTTACACACGATCAAATCCAAGACTATGCATTTTTTGTTAGAATGGCAACTTCTATGTTCCCCGTGTAGCAACGTAATGTCGGAACAATTTCTGATAGAATCTTTGCAGTGTGGCGCAAATCGAGAAAGCGATCGAGAACGCACCTGGAACCTGGTCCTCTCTGCCGCATACACCTGGTAGTGCAGCATGGCTCGTAGGACCTTCTTGTGACCGTCCGGAACGAGGCACACAGCCCCCAGGATCTCCAGGACCGCAATCTTGGTTTTGATGTTCTCGCTCCGTAAGCTCTGGGAGATGATGTTGATGCTCTCCGGGTGAGCGAGTACGTGCGCCCTGCCCTGGGAATTGTTCATCAGGGCCTTGATGCATCCTATAACGGATGTGTGTATGCGGCCCTCTGATGTCTCGTAGTCCATGCTCTTTAGGAAATTCAGTAAGCACGTCAGGCCATCCAGCTCGATAAACCTGGTCACAAACCTAAGAAAAAAATAAATAATCCGGAAGGTAAAAGTTAAGTAAAATCATAAGAAAGCCCAAAATTAATTTTCCTACCCACTCATCACCGAACTTTTTGATATCTACAAACTCAAGGAACTGAAGATCTGGACAAATAACTTCTGGTTATCATGGAAGGTGATGGCTCCATTTCAGGGAAAGAGAAACATTTTTTCTGGGGTATCCTAAGAAGTAACTGGGGTGATACCAGTCAAGGAACTGGGGAAATGCTGACGGCTATCCCAAAAGCCAAGCAAGAATCAGTCCGACCCCTGCCCACCAGCTATCAGTAGTTGGCCCATCTTGGGTAAGTTGTCTTTTTAACCCTTTATTTCTAGCTGCACGAATCATGCGTTCATTGTAACCCATCCCACAGTACAGCGCTATGGAATATGATGGCGCCATATAACTCAATAAACAATTGTCATTGGGCTGCAAAGCTTGTTGATTTTATTTAGTTTGGTTACATGTAGCCATGTAGACCTCACCGGAGTTACTAGAAATGATAGAAACTTAAAGATTCAGGGTGTGAAATGTTTCTCTTTGTGTTATATAATACAGTTTCACTCCCTACAGCATAATTTTGTGATGTATAAAAACATGACGTTTGCGTAGAAATATTCTGTAAGGAGACAGCAGGGTGCTCCCGCGTTCGTTGTAATCGTGCCCAGAATATGTGCTCAACAGATGTAGAATTATTAAAGTCTGCAGCTTCATACTGAACCCGAACCGTCGAGGGCCACTGGCCAGATCCTGAAAGACGAGCCCATTAAAAAAAAAAAAAAAAAATCTTAGGGGTTTTCTGGAGCAATGGTTGAAAAATGGTCTTAACATCACAGCCATCAGCGGAATTTCCCTGCTGAATGGAGCATTCTGGTGGTCGCTATGGCGATTCTTAAAACTGTCCACTAGAGCACACAAGCTACACTGTTCTAAAATGGAATGTTACATTCAGCGGGGGGATTACTTTGGCCAAAATAAACCGCGAGGCAGATGAGACACTTAAGAGAGTCCAGTCATTGTGTGGATCTTTGAAATAATAGTAGAGAGAAGCTCTCTGGGGACAACATTTAAAGGGATTCTGTGGCCATCAGTGAATTTTGGCATCTCCAACCCGACATGAACTATATATATTGTACAGCGCTACAGAATATGATGGCGCTATATATAGAACAATAATATAATAATAATATCCCAGGAGCCTTGTCTCTCTTAAAGTTGTAAAGAACAGAGAGAGATACACCTTACTGCGCGTTCTCCCTCTCTGGCTCTCACAAGGTTAATTTGGTGTCAGACAGATTTATATATATTTACATTTCAGTCTATCCCGGACCCGTCTTACATCATTAATGTGGAATGTTCACAGGATACAACATACAGTTTATATTAAGGACACTAACTTGCCCTGGTATATAAATTGGGTTATTTTACTAAAAAATTGGTCTGGTTTTTGAGCTTTGTAGAATGCGGGAGAACGCTCACTTCACGTTATTGTTACTTTACATTCTGGAACTTGTTATAATACACCAGGCTGCGGTTGTGTTGAGGAACAAGAGACCTTCTAAAGTTTCTGACCCTGAGATGCTTCCCAATATTAACCCTGTAAACAGCCAAGATCTACGTCCAGAGACCAAATAATTAAACCATGGCTTCTTGGCAGGTGAACAGAGCCACCTGTGTTCAAGCAGAGATTCCAGCTGTGATATAGCAGAGAGAAGAGCACCAATCAGGATGCTCAGTTATCATTAAATCAGAGGATATGAAGGAGTCGGCGCCTGATTGGGTGACCTCCTCTATCACAGCCTCCACGTGGTCTCCTTGTGATGCCACGAAGAGCTTCCGGTAAGTCCTTTGGCCACACGTCCACCAATGGCATGCCATTTGGACACCTGAAACATTGGGAATATGGTGGCAGCGCAGAGAGGGGTAGTTGTAGTTAAGATTAGGGTCGTTTTTATTTATTTATTTATTTAAAGGGATGGTAGGTTATTGCATGGGCGTAAAGTATTGGAGCCGCAGATGGCTCTTTATCCTTGGCGCTAGCGGGTACACATTAAAAAGTTATAACAGAAAACATTGATTTCCCTCTCTGTACAGTATAAAGACTGGCAATAAAACCCTGCAAAAATGTTTTTTTTTTTACCCTAAAAAAATTCTGAAAAAAATACTAGCTTTTTATGCTAAGAAAAAAAAATATTAATTTCCAGAAATTGTTCTGTCAACACAAACCATCTGGCCCGGAGTCTGACATCAGATGAAATATATAGGTAAGTGCTTTTTTTTTTTTTTTTTTTGCGACGCTGGCAAGCGGCCCCGGTTTAAATCTTAAAAAACGTAATTAGAGCGAGCAAAGAACCTCATTATTCACAACATGACGTGCCGAACAGCAGGAATAATTCGCATTAAGTTATGTAAGCTTTTTGGACACATTTTTGCACACGCCGCGATTATAAATTCACTCAATATGTGCCAGGTTTATTCCGGGGAAATGCAGATGTCACAAATTAATAATATATAATAAAATAATAACATATGTAATAATAATAAATAACAATGATGATAATAATAATAATATATATTAAAAAAGTTAAAGCAAGGATCATTTTAATGTTTTGTTCTATTATGTTTCAGATTTTTTTTTTTTACATTTTGATCACAAAAGTTCTTAGTTTGGGTCAACAATTCATTTCACATAAATTATAGAATTTTTATATACATACAAACCAAATATATACCTCTTCATTTACACTTTATCGTAGATAGTATCATTTTTCTTTTTAATTATGCTATATTCAGCATGGGGTGTTTTTCATTTTTTTTTTTTTAAATTTTTTGGAATTATATTTAAAAAAATCACATTTCTTTTTGAAAACTTCGGCCAGTTTATGCTATAGGAATAGTTTTATTTTTTAAGGAATGCCTGGCTTAATATGAACGTCTATGAAAAGGTTTCGGAAGATTAGCGCAAGCTGCAGCATTACTCAGAGAAGTGCATGCAGGTCGCATGAATCGCTAGCGTGCAATTATTAAAGAAAATGATATATAAAAATTGTATACAATATTTAAAAAAGAAACCAAAAAAAACGCTGTAGCGGCACATAGGGTTAAGAGTTCACCACGAGAAAAAGGTTTTATAATTAGTTTAAGATTGATAACACTTCTCGTTCTGGGTTGATGATGTCATAAGCCTGCAACAGAGTATGTTTTATATGAATGCACGTCGTTGAATTTGCTGAACGTGTCACACGGGTCATCTGTGCTCTTTCTATTAACATTTTTTACGAATTGGCTCCGGTCTGGCTGTTGGACGCCGTCCCGTTTGGCAGCCAATAAGTTGAGTCTCTTGATATAAGTTGAGACGCGGGTCTTTAACGAGGAACTTGGCTGCTTCCAGCCAATAAAAGGTTTTAGGACTGCGCTGGAGGCTCGAAAGAAACGAGGAGCAGAACGCCAAGGCCTTCGCGATGTGAAGCTGATACTTACTGTGATTAATAGCAGATGAGATGATTCCACTCCATGAGATGAAAACAGCTGAAAAAGCTTAGATGATGGAAATGCGGCCATCGGCGAATTGGCAGACAATCCGTTCTTAAGGTGATGAAGCTGTCCTACTGGCAAGGTAGACCACTGAAGGTCCTGAGGACTTCTTCTTAACCTATTCTGCCCAGTCTTAGCTGAAGGGCCAAGGGGGACCTCTGCCAACTTACACGTGTAGTTCTGTGCCCGATGATTCATGTGGAACCCCACGGCGACCCATAAGCTGCTATTATATTGTAACTTAAACCTGATTACGTTTCGTTATGCAATAAATTCATAAATGTTGCGGATAGAGAACTTCTGTTCAAAGAGCCATTAAACTTTCTCTGGTGGAAGCCAACGTTACTTTATTTTCCCCGTCGGAATACGTAACGTATTTGGGCTGCAGCCAGGCTGAAGCTTTCTGGGGTCTGTGACCAAATTCTGATGAGTGATGTTCTCTCCCTGCTCCTTCAGTGAGAAACTTTTGTTATTATTAATATCAGATTAAAAAAATAAGTCTTAAAAATATTGTGCTTTTTTTCTATTTTTTTTTAAACGGTTTCAGGATTTGCCCCATAATATATGGTTTCCAGGCAGCTGCATATTAGCTGTTTGTATCATTCTCGTTCTGTGCCCCCAATCTACTAGACAAAACATCCTGACTCTTCATAATACTGCTTGTGGGAAACAATCGAATGGCTCAGTCTTAATCGCCCAGTCGGACTTTCTGACTAATGAGAGTCTATGGGGGAACGGACTTCATTAGCATTGCCATAAAGCATCAGGTCAGTGTGGTGTTTGAGCCGGGAAGGTCACCCTAAAATATCACATGACCGACATCAATGGCAGTTCCAGATAAAGAGAGTTTATTGGGGCAAAGTGAGATAAAAAACAGTTTTTTTGGTCTTCAACCTTTGCTGGAGATCAGCAGAAGGCTGTGGTTAGTCCCGAAAACTCAGACATTTGTTCCAAAAATGCTACGGAACGTACAGAAAGTCTTAGACACAGTAATTGATAAATACGTAACGGGGCATTTAAACATTATATACAATTTCTCCTTTAATGGGACGTGGCACCGGGGCACTGGCGGGGGTATAATTATGTTTAATCATCGACATAGTTTGAAATCCCCCCCAGTAACGACGGAAACTTAAAGGCCATTGTTGGAAAATAAAAATAATTAGCGTGGGAAGATTTTGCAGCCGCTTATTTTGTTATCGAGATTAATGGTGCAGAAAGTGAGTCGCCCTCATAATAACGAGACAAAGATACCGTATCCAAAACAAGCTATTTACCTTAAAATTAGCTGCAAATGTGTAAATGTTCCTGACTGCTACTACCTACATGCGTATAATATACCCCCCGCTCGCGGCGTAACATTCCCAATTTGCCTGCTGCGGCAGAAGCCAAGCCACTTACTTCAATGTGAGCTTATTTAGAGTGCCATCTAGTGGTGAAAATATGCAAGTGTACTCAACACAAATACACTGCTCCAACCCAATTGGCTGCTTCAAACTACATAATCTGTTCGGGGGGAGGGGGGTCGGTCCCTGGATATCCCTTTAAGCCTTTAAAGACCGGGACGTACCTGGTACTTCCGGGTCACCGGCAGACCGGGACGTACCAGGTACGTCACTGCTTTTACGCGATCCAGCCTCGCTTTGAACGCTGGGATCGCGAGGGGCGGCTGCTACTGACCGCTGGGTGTTCCCAGCGATCAGTAGCAGCCACCCCCCCTCAATTCCGTGCACGTGAATCGCTTTGCAGCGAATCACGATCACAGAATTTAAATATTAAAAAAATACTGCGGTCTTCAAGTGAAGACGCAGTATACAATCGCCAGTCCGGAAGGGGTTAAATAACTCTAAATAAAAACCACAACTTTTTTTACATAAATATCTAATTCCTTATAAGGAACCATGTGGCAACTTAGTTATTACCAGGTCCTTCAGGAGGTTTTTCAGCATAGCTGCCAACAGTCTTGAATCTTTTGGCACAGCATACTTCCGCGTTGTTGGCTGTCCAAAATGTAATGAGTGCATTAAGCATGCACTATGGCAGGGATGTTGGGAGTACGGTTTGCATCCTGTCTGGATCGCTTTTTCTGTCTGTGTTCCATCCATAAATCCATATTTATTGTAAATAAATTAAATATGAATTATTATTTTTTTAAATGATTGTACGTAGTACCTCATTGGCTGCGTCCGTAAAGCTGTCTTCAAGTCTTCCACAATTTTATTTCTCATTTCGGTGTCCTCTTCATCAAAGGCATAGAGCGTCTGCATCTGGAGGAGGAAAGAAATTGGGGTTTTGTGAGATTCCACGTGAATCCATTGTTGGTTCAAAAGGTTTAACCAACCATACACTTCACTTGAAGAGCTTAAGACGTTTATATCTTCATATATTATTAATTGTTTTATATAGCGCCATCATATTCCACAGCGCTGTACAATGAATTTGCTATAAGTTTTGGAAATTATAGGCTCCAAGAAATCCAGCTCAATTTATTAGGGCAGAGATGACTAGGATAGCCCTAAAGGGGCATCACGGAAGGAAAGCAGGGAACATGGATTTGGGGTACACAGTGCTACTGACCCATCTGAAGAGGGACAGACAGATTTGGGTCTTTGAGAGGGACTGGCTATCTTTAAGCAGGACCCTTAGCAGGTATGCTCATATACCGTACCGTACAACATCTAAAGCCAAGGACTGCTGTAAGACACCGGGGTGCCCCAGAGGGCTTTAATCGCTTCTCTAACAGGTGTTTATAAAAGAGCTTTACAGCTGGAACGGTAGCTTTAAGCCGGTAACAACATCGCACTATGTGTTATAGGAAGCGCTGGCACCGAAATAACGAAGCAGTCATCATGCGCCGCGCTCTGCGCTCTCGCGTGGCGTCCATAAACTCCTGCAGCTGTGAGTGTGTGCAGCTGGCCGCAGTGCCCATACACCGTCTACAATACGATAAACACCCCGGGTACATTCAATCAGAACGGGTGCCAGGAGGGAGCAGGGGGCTCTGCGGAGAGAAAGGAGGGAGCAGGGGGCTCTGCGGAGAGAAAGGAGGGAGCCTGGGGGCTCTGCAGAGAGCTCTGCGGAGCTCTGCGGAGAGAAAGGAGGGAGCACGGGGCTCTGCGGAGAGAAAGGAGGGAGCACGGGGCTCTGCGGAGAGAAAGGAGGGAGCACGGGGCTCTGCGGAGAGAAAGGAGGGAGCACGGGGCTCTGCGGAGAGAAAGGAGGGAGCACGGGGCTCTGCGGAGAGAAAGGAGGCAGCACGGCGCTCTGCAAAGAGAAAGGACGGGGCTCTGCAGAGAGAAAGGGGGGAGCACTGGGGTCTATGAAGAGAAAGGAGAGAGCACGGTGCTCTGTGGAGAGAAAGGAGACATCTCATGACTCTCAGCCAACCAGTTCACTGCACATGTAGTCTGCAGCATCTGGAATGATGTTGTTTGTCTGCTAGAGACTGAGCTCCGGAGCGCATTCTCTCCTGGATATCGCAGTCTATTATTCCGAGCCCCCGGCAGCAGCTGTATTTACCGGTCCCGACCCCTCTGCCCGGCCAGCATGAGACTCATATCCCAAATACCCCGAGCCTTATCCACACAGCAACTCGGTCACCCCCCGACCTGGATAAACAGTCACCACCCTGGGGGGGGGGTCTGTGTCACATCCAGGAATCTGCCCCCGCCGAGGAGAGAACCCCTTCATACACCAAGGGAGGGTAAATATACTATCCTCATAGAGGAAACCGTAACAGCGACACAGAATCCTTTCCTGTGAAAGAATATCTCGTAACATTTGGCCAATTTCACTTAATCCTGACCGATCCCCTTTATTATTTATTATATATTTGTTATATTTAATAAATACTGCGATATGGCGCATGTCCCCCAGGGCCAGCCTACGGCTTTCGTTTCATTGGGGACACGGTGGAAACGGAAGGCGGCAAGCAATACCTAGCAGTATTTTACCAATTATTCCTCCCCATATTATTTGGCCGTTTTTAGTGAAATTGCGTATTTTCTTGAACAAGTCCAGGAATGTATTACGGTTTTCCTCCCGAGACCCGGGGACGTTGCATTGTTAATAAACACAAATAAAAAAATACGTTAAAATTTCCCTAAATCTTTAATTTACGCAAAAATCTCAATTTAAACGGAATTAATCATTTTTAAAAAGACGGAACGTCATAACAAATGTATAGAATTTTATTATAATACTGACATTTTCGGATAATTATAGCCCTGTATTAAAATTTTGCTTTTCTGGGAAAATAAACAGCATTTACATCATAGACAAGCTGATGGCTGAATGATCGATGGCGGCTTTTTATTAACTTGCAGATGAAAGGGAAACATTTAGCGAGGTTCCTGTTTGCTCGAGCGACGCGATAATTCATTAAGATTAATGAAAAACCTAAAAACCAACATTTACCAAATACAATAGCATCGTAAATCACGAGATACACTAAGGCACCCGCTTGGAGCCCATAAAGCCAGCAATAATTAGTCTAAAACAAATAAAAAAACTTCCTCCGGAGAACAAAGAACGGCAAAAAAAATGAATTCATTGCATTTAAAGCTGCTGTTCCACTTATTCAAAAAATGAATTGTTCTCTCTGGGATGTTAAATAAACCTGAGCAGATCTGGCATTTTATTCTTATCTTTGAAAGTCTAATCATATAAAAAAAAAAACTTTTAAGAAGTTTTTGGGTTGCTATGGCAACAACCTTTCAGTGGGTGTCTTTGTGTCACATGACCACAAAAAATAAGGAACGAGTTATTTCCGGGAAGGGTTTGGAAATTCAACAGCACTAAGAGATAATGTTTCTAATGCCGTGTTTAGGAGTAAAAGTGTTAAATCCAGCAGAGTAGGCGGAACAGCAGCTTTAAAAATCCAGAAGAATGACGTTTAAAGGAAAAGAGATTTATTTATTTTTTTCCTGCATGATCTCAAATGCAAAAACACCCCAAAAACATAAATGCTAATTATTATACAAATTAGTAACTTTAAGTAAGTATATATTTTTAGAACTCTTGTTTCTGCCTCTTAGGAGGAAGCAGTCTTAGAGGGTGGTAGATAAGTGGAACAGCCTTCCAGCAGAAGTGGTAGAAGCACCAGTAGAATTCAGTGAGAGGATGTAAACATGCACGGGATAGACATATGACTGCGGACACTAAACGTGGACCATGAAGCTCGTTGCCACTTACAGCTGCCATGGAATTTATCCGGTCAATGTAATAGTCGGGCCAACTGGTCGCCAGCTTGTTGGGATCTTCTTGTTCCTAAAAGAGAAGCAAAACAACCTGTGAGAAGCCGGAATAACCGTCGGATTCATGTTAATTAAGAAAACACTGAGCTGACGCTTTACGGCGATGCTAATGAAGTCCGTTCCTCCATAGACTTTCATTAGTCAGAGAGTCTGGCTGGGTCATTAAGACTCCCCACAGGCAGCATGAAAAGGAGTCGGGGTGTTTAGTAGATCGAGGATCAGATAACAGAGCGAGAACCTCATACGAACGGCTGATATGCAGCTGCCTGAAAACTTTATATTATGGGGCAAAAAACTACAACTGGGGAGAAAAATAAAACATAAGCAGAATTAAAGAAAATGAAAACATCAAAAACATAACGTTCTATTTCAACACGGACACCGCAAGCGTGACTGCCAGGGACGGACTGTTTCTCGATGGTTAACCAGAAGGACGTCTCAGTGGTTTTGTGTTATTGTGATCATTTTAGACTTTTTGGAAGTTCTTCAAGCGGAAGCTAATAATACTACTACTAATAATACTAATAATACTACTACTCATACCACTACTAATAATACTACTACTACTACTACTAATACTAATACTACGACTACTAATACTACTACTAATACTACTACTAATCATACTACTACTACTAATAATACTACTACTACTAATACTAATACTACGACTACTAATACTACTACTAATCATACTACTACTACTAATCATACTACTACTAATAATAAAAATACTAATACTACTAATAATACTACTAATCATACTACTACTACTAATCATAATAATACTACGACTACTAATACTACTAATCATACTACTACTACTAAAAATACTACTACTACTAATACTACTACTAATAAAATAATACTACTATAATAATAACAAATAAAATAAAAATACTACTAAAAATACAAATAATAATATTACTAATACTATTAATAATAATAATACTAATAATAATATTAATACTACTACTACTAATAATACTAATGATAATATTGATAATTATACTACTAATAATAATACTAATACTACTACTGTTACTAATAATACTACTACTACTGCTGCTACTACTAATAATACTACTACTACGCCGTCTGGCATGATGAGAGTGATGATCCAGAAAATGCCTTTTCCGTGTGTATTGGTAGCCACAGGGGCCAGGAATTAGGTCAAGAGAATGTCTAAGTTCTGCGGATCCCACCACGGTTTGGTTTCATCATCACGACCGTTTAAGAGCCACGGCTGAGATTTGCTTGGTATCAGTCTCCGTATAGGGTTGGATTCGGTCTTTTTTTCTCTCTCCCCTGTCTGCCGGTCAGTATTTTTACGTAATATAATAAAAATTACGGTAAAATCCGACAAACTACCAAATAACAGGAAAAGGGCGTTTTTATAGCCCTTTAAATGTTTGACCCCAAAATTCCCATCGACCTGGGATATTAAAACTGTATAGAAAATGTACATTTTTCTAAGTGGTAAAAATTACTATTTTTTCCTGAATATGAATTGTCTGACCAATTACCTGTCCCGCAGTTCTCTCCCTTCTCTTCCCCCAACCCCCTGCATGTGACCGATGACATCACAGCTCTCAGTGACGGAGAAGGAAGTAGAAGCTTTGAAGTGTTTTTAGCCGTTGTCAGAAAAGACAAGTACTGGTAAAAGAGACCTTAACTTAACGATACAAATGAATGACCCGTAAAAAGCTGTCTATTTACCAAAAAAAATCTTTAAAAAAAGTTATTTCTGTCTCTTGTACTTCTTAATTTTCCATTTGATACTCAAGCCAGCACCTGGCATCCGATCTGCAGCAGAAGGAAGATTTAACTCTCTGCCCTGTGGCGGGGTATTTGTGGAACTGGGTGGGGCATTTAGAATAAGAATACCCAGCAAACATTCTGACCTCCTAGAAAAGAGGGGCATCAGGGGGGGAGAGAGGGGCTTCGGGGAGGAGAGAAGGGCATCGGGGAGGAGAGAGGGGTATCGGGGAAGAAAGAAAGGAGTGGGTGAAGCGCTGCTTATCTGGGACTCTCTGGGTCACGAGGGGTTGTTAATGATTAATGATGCCCCCACTTCCCCTCCGACCACGTTAAATATTTCTGCATTTGGGGCTACCTGCCCCCCCAACGTCAGCGGACCCGCCACCCGCATCCCAAAGAGGGAGAGCTCTGGGTACCCGGAGCCTGGATGCTCCCAGGTATGGGCATCAGGGGCGGAAAAACGGGGCACGAGGGGAGGAAAGAGGGGCATCAAGGGAGGAAAGAAGGCCACACGCATTAGAGGCTGAAAGAGGAAGTGGCCAAAGTGAACAGGGACACTTGGCAGGTATGCTTTGCTTCACCTGCACAAATCTCCGGTCTTCCGCCCTGACCTCTGACCTCTGACGTATTCGGACGGTTTGGATCGTGAGACGGTCCGGGGATTACGGGAAGAGACTCGCCGCCCATCACTTTTTCCTCACAAGATGTTGCTTTAGTTACACAGCGAGGACAGAAACGCAATCTCTATTTTTACTTCCTAATTATGAAACCATCTGTAGATTCTTCCCGTTACGCGGCCAAACGGAAAATGTAAAACACCAGCGAGAAATAAAAAAAAAGAAATGAAAAAAATCCAGTTTTCCGAACGGATTCTTTATTACGGAATGTTTGGGGAACGAGAGGAAACCGCACTTCATTATATCACAAGGTGATCTCCAAACAACCGACGCGTCGTCACGGCAACCTTCCGTGCCCAACGTTACACGGACTCTTCAGTTCCACGAGAAACAATAAAATAAATAAGAGATTAAAAGCCGTCGGATTGAGAAATTCCGAAATGATGTAAAAATTATAGGAACTCCATCTGCTCTTCTCCTCCAAAGTCCGACAATTCTCCAAGCAGTTGGTCGGTGGCGGGAAGACGATGGCCAGCGGTCACCTGATGCTACGTTTTTAATGCGTAAACCCGGCACTCTGCGGCCCCCGACCTGCCGCCCGAGCTGGGTTTGGGCATCCAGCATTCCGAAGAGTTGGTGGAGGCGAGGATTAGGTTGATAATTGGGTAGCTTAGAACCCCGAGCATTTTCTCTGTTCTGTTGCCTCTGATTTGGCTTTGTGAACGGCCCCCGGGGGCCGCAATTTTGGCTCACACTGTTAATGATCTTTTTGTTGGCGTGATGTCCCCTGTCCCCCGAGAGCCATTCATCCGGATTATGCTTTCTGTTCCCTCTCTGTTTCTACCTTATTTGACCCCAATTGTTGATTTCCTGTAAACATCTTTATGTTACAAAGACATCCTCCCTCCAGCCTAACGACCCGGCCCTGGGGTCACACGACTCATACACACTTATACAAAAGTGCCCCGGCGCTGTATACAGTAATATAACCCCCAGCACTGTATACAGTAATATAGCCCCCGGCGCTGTATACAGTAATATAACCCCCCAGTGCTGTATA
>VKOC01005777.1:0-38417 GCA_009364415.1 Spea multiplicata
AAATCCTGCTTTGTATTTTTTTTTAACATGTATATATATATTTTAGCTTTTTTTTGTGCAGCACTCTGAAAAAGAACCCAAAACTTGTACTCACCACGGCATGGCTTTGCAGAAGAATCTATTTTAACTCACTGATTTCATTATACAATATGAAGAGCCAAGCCCTAGTGAGCTTCTGGTGCGCGAAGGGCCAAGCTATCCCTGCATCATGCGTAGTCATGGCTTTAAATTTAATGGGGGGAATTTTGGGGGCATCTTCCATAAACTCCAATTGGGCCCCAAGTCTGAGTTTCCCTTTCTCACCTTGTCGTTCTCTTCGCTAGTAAGCCTACTTCTTCTTCACTACCTGTGATCACCCTTATTCTTCTTACACCTTTACTCGTGCAAAAGTAGCAGTTCCTTTTGGTCCTTGGTGGAATGCGTTGGCTTTGGGCAGCTGCCTCTTTGCCCTTAAAGAGGTCCCTGTGTTCAGTTAATGAAGTAATTTCTTAAAAGCCATCTCCATTCACTGAACCATGAAACGTATAGGGTCAACTCATATGTTCGTGCAAGAAAAGCTCACTAGCTCCTTAATTTATAGTGAAGTGAGAGGGCTGAAACCTTGACTCTTGTTCAAGCTCATAAGTGCTTTAGGATATTGAACAAGTAGTACGTAATGCAATAAGGCACTGCCGATCACTCTAGGATGTTGGTAAAAAGGTGTATGGATGGGTTCTAGCATGTTTATAAAAAATACCTTATCAATGTAACAACTTCAATGACTCCTGTTACTTGAGCTATTACCACTCACTTCCTATTTTTAATTTTCTATTCAACCTTTTCAGAAAACATTTAAAATTGGCTTCCCTTAACGCAATGATCAAAAACCACTTTGCTACATCTTATTTTCTACCTTTGACTTAATTTGTATTTTACATGGTTCCACGTTATAAGATGACATATGAGTCACAAACCACCACAACAAACAAACCAGCTGGAAAAAAAAGAACAAAAACCCCTTCAGTGAACTGACCATTCGGTTCTTGTGAATAGATCCAAATGTTGAATAGCAATAAAGTGCATACGCTAACTTGTCTGCCTGACATAAATATCTAGATATGAACATATATATAATATATATATATATTATATATATATAATATATATATATACTATATATATATATATATTTCTTCAGCAAAGACCACATTCCATTCTTTCTTGCAAAGACTTAACATTCTCTTTTGAGCTTCATCATCTGATGTCCCCATGATCTTCTGTTTCGCAGCAGAAATTGGTCCATTTAAACCATCCCTTTTGTCCTGCCTAAACAGATATATCTCTTATTAAAATGTTCAGGTTTATCATTGATTGCAATATTTCGGCTCATTGTTGCATTCCTGTATTGTAGAATCTGCCTTTTGTCATTTGACGACGGCAAGAAATGTGAACGTCTTTTTATTGGTTCTGGGAAAAGAACCAAGTTATTAATATGCTTACTAAATAGAAAAGTAAATATGGCCAGTAATAATGTAAAGAACTAATATGAGAGGGACTTTTATACTGCAGGAAGAAAATGATCATCTACCTGGTTATAATAGCGCACGGAATATGGTGAATTTCTAATCTAACTTTTCTTCCTGTAATATTTGCATTAAAATGAACTGAAAGTAATTTCTTTTAACTCAAATGATACGGTTGAACTGAACCACCACTAAATTCTGTTACGGCAATGTTTTATTTAAACAAATAGTCTAATATATATATATATATATATATATATATATATATATATATATATATATACACACACACCGTGTATATAATTAATATATGTATATATAGAGAATATATATATATATGTGTCAACATAAAATAATCATATATTAAAATATCTAATCTAACTTTTCTTCCTGTAATAGTTGCATTAAAATGAACTGAAAGTAATTTCTTTTAACTCAAATAATACGGTTGAACTGAACCACCACTAAATTCTGTTACGGCAACGTTTTATATAAACAAATAGTGTAATATATATATATATATATATATATATATATATATATCTATATATATATATACACACCGTGCATATAGTGGTTGTGTGTATGTATATATAGAGTATATATTGTGGCAGGATGGCCCGATCAAAACAAGAAACTCCAGACACCAGCGGAATAAAAGCACAATGTCATTTATTTGCAGCTTGCTGTAAGGTCCACAGTGTTGCACTTCACAGTATAAATAAACCAAAACAAATCCTACTCCATCTTGGAGACTAACTACACAAGGTTCTTTACCTCACTAACTAACCGGCCAGCTAACCCAGTCCCAGTCATAAAAGTAATAGCAGCACAACACCGTATTTCTGGACCGTAACTTTATAAAGTCTGAGGGCCTCTGGCTTCACTGCCTCTCTCTCTGTTCTCAGACAACCAATGCCTCTAACGACCGCCCTTTAAACACCTGAGTGCAGGTTAATTATTCCCACCTGCTGACCTCCCAGAAATTAACCCCCTCATGCTGGGAATAATGAGCGTTCTAACCTACTACTGATATACACAGACTCCGTTACCTTGCCACAATATATATATTATTATAATATATATATATATATATCTAAAACAAAACAGTACAAAATAGATTAGCACTATAGTTGGAATAGATAAAAGATTAGTTAAAAAAAAAACCACAAACAAATATTTTGGCAAACCATTTATTCAAGTAATTATTATAATTGTTGTTATTATTGTTATTATTAATTTGAATCCCTTATGGCTTAATATTTACCCTTTATATATATAAACTTCCTAGGAAAGTGTTGAGGATTCAATATTTTCACATATGGGACAGAAAAAACATGTCTGTATGTTCCAAGGGTCTGCTGGATTTATTTTGCCTGAAAATAAAGGGAAACCAAAAAAAAGAAGAAGAAGAAGAAAAAGAAACAAACAAAAAAACTAAACAAAGCTTAACAGCTGTGTAGCTGAGCGAATTTAATGTCATGGAAAATGTATTGTTATTGTGGGAGTACTTTGCACTGTGAATAACGGCTGCAGCACTGGCATGGCGAAGGACAGGCAGCGAGACGCAGGGACGAGAGCGTAGAAAGGGACTTGATTGCACTGCCTGTCACTCAAGCCTTAATTGCATGCAAATGACTCCAGAAAGGAGTGGTTTATGTAGATGTTTAGGTCTTCCCAGGCACAGTAATTAAGACAAAGGCTTGAAAAATCAGGTGCAAGATGATCAGCTTGTTAACCCCTAGTTTGACAGAGGGCAGCACGATGAATTGTAACGAGCGATGGCGTTGGCCATCTTTATGGTTGCGCTACCCATAGACTCCCTCTTTTTGGGGCATCCTGCAAGGGCCACTCACTGTCACTTAACTGTTGGAATTTAATAAATTAGAGGCGAGGCACCAATGCCGAGTCCAAGCTAAGCAAAAGTCTGCCAGAGGGCGAGACATGAAACCGTAATTATCTTCCCACTAATAATGATTGCGTATTTTGATTTTCTAAGCATATACGCGCAGGTTGAAAAAGGCAGACATAGTTTTTTTTTTTTTGCAACAATTTGTATTTTATTCCCATTCACTGAACCTGTGAGTTTAATTATTATGTTAGAATTTCTACCTTTTTTCCCTTCTCTAATCTCAAAATATTTATTATGAATTTACCTAATAAAATAATTACAGAATTACATTATAAAGCTATGTGTATTGTTGAGCTGTACTGCAGTTATTATTCATCCTAAGACACATGGGCTTTTGGTTAATAATATAAATAATGAAAAATCTGTCTTTTTACTCCTATCGAGTGTATGCGGTATTCTAATCTATACTTAAGGAAATATTACCCCAGGCCCCGTATTAATACCCACAGTCCTATTATACCAGATATAGATTCAGGGGAGAGCTTTCCTTGAATGTTGGCTCTGTTCTGTCCAACCAGATGCTCAACGGAAATAATCCTGATACCGTTTTAGGATTTTTCTAATTAATATAGGATTAATTAACCAATTATTGGAATCCTGGGGATTAATTTCGCATATCGCAGGATAAGTATTAACCTAAAAACCCTGACTTGTGTGATGTATTTGAGTGTACTCATGGCCTAAAACACGAGGCTTTTTCCCATTCTCCACGACGTTGTCTCTCGGTCTATACACATGCCGGTGAATATGTCTGTCTCTTTCTCTGCATCTCTTTTTTTTTTGTCCGTGTGTTTCTGTGTCATTGCCTCATTGTACTTTAATTACGTCTCCTTCTCTCTCTTTTTTAAAAGCTTGGAGTGGGTTACAGCTGTGTTTGTATCAGAATTTCAAATGGAAGTTTTTCACAGCTGGATACAAACAAACATGATGTCATCAAAATACAGTAGGCTTGCCCAGTAGACGAAAACCCACCTCAACAAGAATGCAGAAGAATGGAATGGACATCGGCCGTGAATTTATTACTCCCAAGTATCGTCAGCACTCCAGCACTGAAGAGGTTAAACACACAAAGACCCCAATTACTACTTGAGTAGATATTTCTCTTAAAATGATCTGGACCATATTTAATCGTATGATGTCAAGGCTAAATTCCATTGTTCACTTAAATGAATGAGAAAGTTAAGTATCGTTTTTGCTGGCATCTAATGGGTTAATCGTTTTAAGCGCTTGCATGCTTTAGGTATAAATCCAGGTTACTGATCAATAAAGCCTTTAATGTAATTTATAATAATGGATTAGTGAAAGAAAAAAGATTCCCTTTCAGGAAAAAAAAAACAGCTCTCCGTCAAACCGGCATTGACTGGGACGGCCAATAAAAATTATTCCTCTCCTTCTGTAAAATGTCAGTCCGTTTCCCATAATTCCCAGCAGGCTATGATGTCATAGTAAATGGTAACTCAGACACTTTGTTAAACTTGATCATACTGTTTGCAATATGTCAATATCCATCAATACTAGTCAAGCTAGATAGATACACCCATAATCACGCATCCTGGCTAATTATTATTATTATTGTTTTATATAGCACCATCATATTCTGTAGTGCTGTACACTGGGTGCTTATCTCTATTGTAAACCCTTATTTTTAACCCTTAATTTGCTGTGTGTGTATTATATATATATATATATATATAATTAAAGGTATTGCCTAGAATATGAGAGCAAACCTCCCAGTCTTTCAAATGATCAAAGATGGAGGCACGTCAAGGAGACAGGGCTTTACCAAGACTTTTAATGTGACTTTCAGACCTTATTAAAAATGCTTTATGTGACTGAGAAAGATGTTTACATGTATAATGTTGTTTCCATGCAAATTATTGTGACTTTTGGGGCTGTAGATACCCTCCTCACACCCTCATTCTGAGCTCCTGGAAAAGAGGGGCATCAGGGGAGGAAAGAGGGACATCAGGGATTTTGACTCTTGTAAAGACGTCAGAAACGAGACCTCAAGACTGCTCAGATTGCCCAGAAGACTATCCCTTTGACTATTCATTAAAGATGGCCCCGGGTAACTTAATATGCTGCACTTTACTCAGAGATATCAGAGGTTTCAGAGGTGTAGATCATGGGACCATAATATTTACACTGTCTACATTATTTGCTGTTTTCCTGTTTCAGAGCCCAGATTTTCTGTGTGTGATATTTATAGGAATTTACAGGTTATTGAGTCACCTGGTTAAGTCACGTGACTCTGTATTGTGTATGTGATCTGGATACACCTCTTGTAGGTAATGCATGCGGAAGACATTTAAGTATTATGTAGGTTTTTTAACTTCCATTCCAAAGGACCAGGAATGGAAGGAGGGAGAGAGGCATGGGATGGGGTTTGTAGCTCTCCAGATGGTTAAATGTACTTTACCCCCCATCCCAATGGACAGGGGATCGGGGCATATGTTGGCTCATGTGATCTTTTTATCCCCCCTGATGTTTTCATTGTAACTACAGAGAAGAGACAGCCAACGGGTAGCTCTCCAGCTCCAAATCTCCAAGACCCATGTGTCACACCATTTTGATCAAAAACTTACTAGAGATGTAAGTTAGCCTCTGGTATAAATTGTTTTGTATGGTCTATAGTGTCCTTACTTTGGGTCCATTCGAGGTATTAGTGAGATGGTCCATATGTTGCACAGAAGCAGGATACGTCTGATCCGAGTCACAGGTTCGATTTGAATCTGACATGTCCTTCTACAGATACCGTGTGTCACTTGACTAGTTTAGCACCTTCTGCGTTTAGTGCAATCATTACTGTTCTCCTACACAAGCTTGGAATAATCTCAAAATCTGGTATTGTAAAGATTTTCTGTTTTGATTATATTGTCAATGTAACAAAACCCTTCCGAGTTATTCCAAAAATGCTTTTTCGTCTTCTGTGAAATAACTTTTTTTGAAAATCTAGTTTTATTCTTTTTCTCCTTGCTGTCCATAGTCCTCATCTTGCCTCTCGTCTGCTCTGCTAAAGTTCTCAGGGCTGAATTGAGATGTCAAGTAATGGTCAGCCAAGACTCTGTTCTAGCCTGGAAAGCAGAGTCCATCAAATATTTAATTGTTAACCCCCCTCAGGACACTCAAGTTCACAGCTAAGAAACTGAAGAACGCTCCATAGGCAACAAAAAACGAATGTTTGTCTCGGAACATTAAAGTGTTACTACCATAGAATAATTGCGTCGGCACCCGACTCACAAATTAACACATCAATTTAAATATCTGTTATTATAGGGTAAGTTTTTATTATTTTTTTTTAATTAAAATCACACTAATTTTTTGGTTGATTTATATACTCTGCTTCTGACTGGGTTTTTGTTCCAACAACCTGTTTATGCTTTTAATCCGGGTAATGTAGACATATTGGCGACACCAGAGGGTAAAGCCTTCCAAAATGGAATATTACAGTACATTTGGCTGGATCTTCTAAGCCTATCATAGATGCCAGTTTCAAAAGCTTTATCGGTGCCCATTTTAATCAATGGGAATTTAGGGCAGGCCTATATTTGGAATTTTTTTCTGCTGAGAAAATAGCACACGAAAAATATTTCAGTGCGTCGAACGAGGGTTACCATTATTGCTTTACTTGAAAGTCTAGAATGAATAATACTGGTATTTTAGAAATAGAAATTCTTTTGCTGTAGGGCGCATTAACCCATTGAGTACCAGAGACATTTAGTATTATCACAAATATACAGGCGAGCAAACGCATTGGTTTTATAATTTTAAAAAAGTGTCCCAAATAGGCGCAAATTATTATTATTATTTTTAAATAACTCTAGTTAGGTCTTTCTTTGTAATTTGCTTCCATACGATCAATTTTTAGATTTTTTGACTTTTATTTTAAAGAAAATTAGAACATACACATTGCATTGACCTAAGTTTCTGAAAAAATATATTAATATGAATTTAATAAAATTACTGAATTAAAGAATGTATGGGGTAGACAAAAGGCTATCGAACAAAATGTAGGCCCAAGGATCTAATAAAGTTTGAGGTAACGAGCTCTACGCAATTATTCCTACACGCTAACCCTTTTAATAAAGTTTTTATGTCGATACTTGATAATACGGAATAAACAGACGTGGGTTCCGTTCTCAGTTATTGACTCCTGCAATAAATCTTTCCCCCCCTGACCTTAATACATTTTACACGTGGGAAAACCAGATGGTGCGCAGCGCTTGTCGTGATACCCAACTACGGGAAATATGACAATCCTGTCCTTAACACGTCGCCCTACATTTCAGAAACTGAATATCGGGCGGATTTGCGTGCTGCAGGTGATCGAGAGATAGCTCGACGCTGTGAGAAAGTCTGCGTTGTCGGCTTTGTGGGAAAAAAGGAGGTTCTTTTTCCGTGAACTGTACACTACATGAGAATGAGGGTATAAAAAGCTTGGACACTCAGACAAAAAGAAGACCATTTAGCCTTTTCACTGAAGTCTAGGATCCTTGCTGAGGGATTATTTTACATGGGCCTCTGTTTTGGCTGTCAAGGCCCCGGATTTTACTCAAAGCCAGGCACCAGATGTCAAGCCTCAGAATTCTTCACAAACGATGACCTTACTGGGTCAAGGCCCTATACAGCAGTTTTTCGCTTCAAGCTGTGTACAACAGAAGCAGCAGAAAGGCTCTCTTGGAGAAAGCCCGTCTAAGTGACTAGATCCTAATTTTTTTTCCCGCAGACTGAAGTCCTTGTGATGTCTATGAGAAAAAAAACCTAAAACACCCTAGACAGTTAACTTCTCCTTTTCTTTTCTCTCCTTCCATCGCCCCCCCCCCGTAATGAATTTATTGATGTTTTTCAGGGAATGCACGATACAAAGGTCTAACTACATATATTTATATCTTGGTTTTCCGTAACAATTCATTTGTTTTTGGTTACTGTATAGAAGCCTACATTGTGGTAGGGCGCATAGTGTCAGAGTTGGAAGCGGAATGTGTTGTAACGATTTACAAAAGAAAATACAGAGTTCGACTCCTCTACGCATTCTTCCGGCCAGCAAGAATTCTTTGTATGTATTTTTTTTTGTGTGTTTCTGGCTGGTAAATCAACTACAATATGTTCATTACTGGAACAATGGTAGAATCACCATAGGTAAAAACAAAGAGCAAGCAGATAACACACGTAGAAGTAGGTGAGAATTTACTCATGTAATAAAAACGAACCATTATATGCTCAAGGTTTTATTAAATCTTTGAGTTCTTGGATCTGTGTTAAAGCCACGAGTTATTGCATATGGCAAACAAATTTCAAGGACGTAGTATAGTAGAGGGATAACAGTTTTTTTTTACAGTTAGATCTTCATTTTGATGTGAAGGTGGAATGAAATGTGATTTATTCTGGACAAACTAGAAGAAAATTGGAAGGATATCTTCATAGACCAAGTCAGGGTAGGATTTACAAATAGCTGAAAAGGCTGAGGGTCTGATACGATCCTGATTTCTCACTTGTATATCAATGGATGGAGAGTGGGCTATGTGGGAGAATGTGAGGAGATGTAGGTAGGTCATTTGATAAAGAACTAGAGCGTGAGGAGAGATGACCTAGGGGGTGCAGCAGTTTATTTGACAAAGAGCCATCTTGGTCCTACTCAGTCCAGAAGTGTAGGAAATAAAAGAGTGGATCCCATGATTTTAGGGAGCCACAAGAAGCTGGTTAGATAGTCAGACATGATGAGGGAGGGAAAAGGGAAGAAGGGGTAGATGACCCATAGCCAGAAACATCTCAGTCATGGGAGGAGAAGTGATTGCCCCCTGGGGGAGGAAAACAACACTCACTAGCCAGCAATGGATGTGACAAATGGGTCGTCAGTTTCACAAGATGGAGGAAGCATTGGAGGAACTTATTATATGACTAGACGTATTGTACCCGTCCTTTTATTATACTGGAAAATGTAACATGCTAAGTACAATTGTAAATAAAAAATGTATATATCTTAATAGGAAGAACAAGAAGGGGAGGGAGAGAAAGATAGGAACAAATAGGTTTTCATGTTTTTGTATCTCCAGGATTTAGGATCAATAACAACGTAGGGTTAAAATTGTCTTGTGTGGGGATCTATAAAGACAACTCATATGTTCTGTGTGAATGAGCATATGATAGGCCCCTCTAATCCCTATACCGCAAGGCAGACGAGAATTGATATAATCCATTTACATGCATGATTCCAGTGCAAATTCATGTCAGAAACATTTTAAATGACCAGTTACCTAATTCTTGTCTATTTTCCTTTCTCTACAGCCCCTTGCAACATCCCAGTTTGAGAACATGGACTGGGAATAGGAGGTGTAGGGATAGTCCAGGGTAAATCTTCTAGTTAGGTTACCTGCTAATACAAATAATCTGTACATTTTCCAGTAAATGGGGGGAAATTGTATCTGTCACGACGAGACACCATGAAAAAGTACTGCAAACTGAATCACAACCACTAGGGCTGTATGCATATTGCACCTATTTTGAAAAAAACAGGACTAGATTTAATATCTCCGGGTTTATATGTTGCTACTTCAACTGCTTCACAGCTACAACATAACTGGATGGCCCCCTCTACCCTCAGATCCTACCACCTTGGGCGTTTGGACAAGGCTGGCACTGGCAACTAATACCCCCACCTCATGGCTAATTGCCACTAGCTGATTTCATGTGTCAGGGCTGATACCAGGATATCCATGGATAAGGTTGTAAGGGCCAAAAACCTTTGGAGCTTTCCACTTTTCAACATGCTTAAGTACAGTTTTCAGGGATTTTCTGGACAGAATGGCATGGCTGTGTATGGAGCACGGCACTATGTCCCCTTCCACCCCTAGGATTGTGATACCTTCCTAATTGCTTTTAAGATCTCCAGACACAAGCAAAACATCAATGCAAGTTGTGAATTGGCCATACTAAGTATCTTACCCTACAATGAGTTCCTAAAATCTCGAGTTTCGGCTCACATGTGCCATCGCAGAGTAGAAATCGCCATTAGCATGTGAGGTTAATGCCGCACACAAGTGTGGAATACGAGGGGCATTTCCTATGTACACAAGCACAACCCCTCCGTAGGTATGTGTAACTATTTTGTGTAACAGTTTCTTAACACTCGTGACAATGTTTTAGGGTCTGGAGCCCTGCAGGACTTCAGGTATCAGATCCCATTAGGTTCTGACCTACTTTCTATATCACATCCAGAACTCAAGAAGGAAAAGATCTGCTTTTGCCAAGATCTCCCGCAGATGTTATTTCGAATATTTTGGCCAGCTCTATCCACCAGATGTATCCAGGAGCCAGAATTTAGATTTCAGAAGTCCAAATTTTTTTGTTGTTGTTGTTGTCAGTCAGGTTCATTGTCCTGAAATAACCCTCATTCTACTTGTTTTAGCCGTTTTTGTGTGAATGTACCAGTGTGGTTGGTAGAGCTAACGTCCTTGTGGGGTAACTACACATACTAACACTGTAACAACTACAGTTGTTTTAATAACAATGTTTATCAACCCAACTGCCGTATTTACCCAAACTCAAAGACCCTGTGAACATAGCATTGCCTAAGGATGTAGGAGTCATGTAGGTTCCCAGGAAAGGCAGCCCAGGTGCTATTTTCCCTTTACAGATCATCTGAATATTTACTAAAGAAAATGTATTAGTTTAATTTTCGGAATTGATGTAGCAGAGTAATGATGGTCCCCAGTAATGTGGCATGATGTTGGTACCCTTGCCTGGTCATACCTGTCCAACCATGGCCAAGATGGCAGTGTTTTGACTTGCTATCTGTGTCTCCTGTGGGATAATTGGTGCATTTGTAGAATGTATTTGCCCTAGGATAATATGGAGGGTGGGCAATTTTACCAACTCCCCAGACCACCCTATGAAACTCCATGCACATCTACTGCTCAACAGAACACTTTGCCCCTTTTCGTAGTCCCATCTTCCCCCGACTGCTTCATTATAGGATCTGGCTTAATGAAGTATGATGTTAATTTGCATCTCTATTGCCCAAGAGGCTCTGCAGCAGAAACACCTTTATATGCCCTTGTTTCAGAGACAGGCAACTAATCTCCTTTGGTTGGCCAAATCACTCAAGTCGCACTAGCCTAAAAGACAATGCCCCCACCTGCCAAACTAGCCAGTAGCCTCGACACAATGTGAACCATTAAAAATCAATTTTTCAAGCTGTAAATTAAACGCACCAGTGTCATTTTTCAGCCCACCGTGACAACTAAATATTTGTCTCAACATTAATATTGAAGTTTAATACTTAAGAGATTTGGAGGAGTTTATTTTAATTTAATCTTTTTTGCCACTGGCAATCAATTGTACTTGTCACCCACCTGATAGAGAACCGGCAATTCTGCTGCAAAAAAAAATAATAAAAAAAATAATAATGAATTAGCTCCTCGTACCCACAGTGTCTGCCCAGATTTTTGGTTATTTTATGAATTTTAATGTTATACGCGTGTGATTTTTTTTAGCACATTTCCTTCTAAATTATTTATATTATCATAATTAATCTTTTGACTATGACATCTGTCATTTGGGCAATAAGTACATAGGAAACCTACAATTTCTAGGACATATATATATATATAAAGAGAATGGGCCCATGATATACATTAGCATCTGTCTATGTATGTATCTATCTCTACACTACCAGCAGCAACCTAAACCTGGTTTTCAGGAATGTCCAAGCAAATTCGGGACTGTCGGCTCTTAAAGTAGTCATGTCTACTTTTGTGGCTTAGTTTCTAAATCCATTTTGTTACTCGTTTGCTTCCTCACCAGTTAAGTCTTCAAAGGTCAAGAACGCCTGATCTCACAAACTTCTTTCCTCATGTAGGTCAAATACAAAGGCAAACTGCTCAGATTGGCTGCTTTAACAGGAATAAATTGCCTGTTCTAATATTTTTGTAAGAAGGAATTTATTTGTAGGGTGGCGCAGTTAACTCAGACCCGCGGTCAGCAGTCTGACGGATCTGTCAGCGTTGTAGGACGCCTGTCACTCAATGCAGCAGCCTGCTGCGTATTGTGGCGTTCCTTGTATTAACTCCCCGCTGAGATAATTCTTTTTTATCCTTTTTTTTATGCCACCAAGTGGGTCTGCCACTGTACTGCTGTTTCTCATCTTGTTAATTGAGTCATTTATTTCATTAAAAGGTGAAATTTTATCAGGCTCTATGAGCCAAACATGAGAAGCCACAATTAAAGGTATATCTCGTATTAAACACTTAACATGTATGTACACAGAGCTCTGTCTGCACAGACATCTGTGTGCTTTATCAGTGCCAAGAACCATAAACGGCAATCACCATACTGTATGCTTTAAATGAAAGCGGGACATGTGTACTCATTCCTTTCCCAACGTATAAGATATACGCAATGATTAATCTAACAATTATAGGTTTATAACAATCAAGCCTTTTTTCTCCTCTCATTTGGACATATACATGGTGTGTACTGAGAGCCTGGGGTAATTATATCAGCATAATCTGGAATTCTTCCGTTTTGCCCCCGAGGCTTAACGTATTATAGTTCCTTATGGGGTGTGTGGGGCAGAGGGAGGGTATTAGCTCTGCCTACCCCATCTGGATTTACCCTCTCTTCATCAGCTTTTATCAAATCTGCCACCCATGAGTCAAGGACACTGCATTCCCTTTTGACGAATGTGCCATACCCAAGTGTCTATTTTTAGGAATGATAATCCCTCTTTGGGATTTGGTGACCACATCGACCATGTTTTCTAGGACATGTATAATTTTTACATATTGCTGGTCAGCCCAGATAAAATGCTGCCCTCCACTATCTAGGATGTCTAAACTTATGGAAGGGAACCAATTAGTCAGATATACATCCCCCATACTGCAGGGCAGCAATTTACCTGGGCTGGTAAGCAATATATAAAACATTGTACATGTCCTGGAAAACATGGCCGATGTGGTCACCCTATTTGGGATCCAAATCCCTTTTGTGGATCACTTTGGGATCCCCAAATCCCACTTTCCTACCCTGGTGTATCACTGTGATATATCAATGTTCTATGTCCCTAAAACAGTAAAACCGAAATACATATCAATAGGTCACAAAGTCATAGATAAAGTCCCCCACCCCAGCCACAAAGCTAACCTAAACCCTTAATAAATAAATAAAAAGTCTTGTCCCAGAATAAGGAGTGCTTGGAATAACTCGAGGGAGCAAAGACTTTCCTCCATCTCTCTATAATTTTAAGTCATGTGACCTATACCCCCATACAATGTCTAAAGTATATAATGAGAGAGGGCGATTTGTATTGGAGTTGTAGGCATTGGGGATGTGAAAGTAGAGAGATCCCACTGCTGGGTTCCACCATTTTTTCCCCACTAGAGCAGTAGGACCATTGAATTTACACTTTACCAAGTTGACTTAAGTCCTGCTATGATCAGCTGAGCTGAAAAGCCACCAATTTCAAACACACCGACAGACGTAACAATCGGATCCACCATGGACACCCTGAGACTACATATCTGTATCATTTTCCAAAATGCTCTACAGATCCCACCGAAAGGACAAATGTTTTAAAATATTTTTTAGTAGTTTCCCCTCTGACTTTTAGTTACTCACATTATTCATACCGAGCTGACAATACAAATATTACCTTATTGATAAAAAGCTACACAACATTTAATAAAGAAACAAATGCTTTGAGCTGAATGTAAACAGTTTGTCTTGCGGCGCACCGGCTCGCCCTGCCCTGTCACATAAAGCTGCCTTTGTATTATTGCCGGGGGGGGGAGTGTTGGTCAGACAGCCTCATAGAACTTGTTTAGAGGAAGTATAAGATCATATTAATAGGTCTGACACTGCAAACATTCTACCTAAACGTTGCTTAATGTCTTGCTTTTAATCCCTTAAATCCGATTCTGCGGTGATCTGGCGTTACGGCTGTGAAGCCGGGAGATCTCCCCGTAAACTCTGAGAATGTATCCGGACTGCCGGACAACTTCATCTTTAAAGGGGTCCCCGTTTCTCCTGACACTTCAAAACGTTAAACAGAGACACCTTTATATGATGGATTTTAGAAACCTGGCTGTTGGTGTTGGACATTACCGGGACTTTTCATGTGACCCGGCGATACCTATATACTGTATATATGCGACTTACTGAGATGTATAGAAACTATTCTGACTTTTAGGGCTGTTAGAATGCTACGATACACTTACATCCAACAAACATTATAGAAAAGATGGACGTCAGTGGAGGAGATAGAGGTCGAAGGATCTGGGTCCCTTTAGGAGATATAACATGAATATTTGGCGAATTTAGCATGAATAAGAAGGGAAAGACCATTCTTCTTCCGTCCATACTGTCCAAACAGCCTATGCATTCTTAACCCTTCACATTCCCTATATTTAGTGTTTTAAGAATATGTCTGCGTTATCCACGTGGCATGGGTGCTTTCACGGATAATCCAGTTCTAATATATCTGGAAGGCAGTTGCTGTGTTACATGCTGTGTGCAGGGAGGAGAGGAGCCAGGTGCCTAGGGGCACCAATGGGTCTTAATCCAACACCGATGTTTGGATGCTATCTGCTGTTTGATAGGGTAGATACTGCTATTGATTCAAAAAATGTATTGTTGAGCCATGTAAGTACATACCTGGGGCTTTTAAGTGGTGCATTGTGGGTAGGGGCGCATGCATGACAGCCCTACTTATCAGCAAAAAGCTATTGAAATACCATTCGATCTATACATTTCCTATCAAGTTTAGATCAAAGATTCCCATGTACAGCCGCCACGTGCATGTAAAACACCCGTGTTAAACTGTGGCTGTAATGCATTTGGAATTAAATAATAATCCCTACATTTCGCTCTGGTTTTCAGCACTGCCTATTGTTCTATGTCACCATTAATAAATTTCAGCCCTAATTATCTTGAAACAGCTTTAAAAACAACAACCCGATTACGTAAGGCCCTGTTTTTATAGCTGGTCCTTTGATCCCATTCTTGGTCCTAGAGTAAGATATTTTTGAAGGGTTGTTTTTTTTCTCTTTTACTTAATTTGTTCTTATTTTCCGTCTTTGCTGAATGTACATTCTGGGCAGGTTGGCTCCTGCCTCACAATGGATTATTTTGCCGCCCCAGACTCCGGATTATGCGTGCATGGGGAGGAACGCTACAAGTTAATGAATGGCTGGCGATTTGGGGATACAGATATATTACCTGTCTAGTCATTGTCTCAAACAAGTTGCTGAAGAAACAGCTAGTGCGTTTAATTGTTAATGCTTGTGCAACTTTTCTGTAACATATTTGCAATTGAGAACCATGTTGTGTTTTTGCATACCAGCCAAGTATCTCTCTTTTGTCAGGAAAGTCCCTCCCTTGAACCCAAATCTCTTTTTTTCTTCCTTCTTCTGCTGATGTCCTTCTTTTGTAGGAGGTCATAGTTTTCCGCAGCCCTAAACATCACAACAATGTGTATAGAAACAGCCGAAATAAAATGCTTGGTACAGCCCTGCCCCGCAGCAATACCTCTAACCACCCTCACTCTTTGACCATTGGGAATGCCAGGAGGCAAAGTCCTACGTTTTGGACGGGCGCCACAGATAAGATAGATTTTTGAGAGTTACAATAACGTCAGAGTATGTGAGTTCTTGTTACACTTCCTAAAACAAAATTAACCTCTTTGGCCACTCTGGGACTTTATCACAGCTTTTTATGCGTCGCTGTGACATGTTTTAAAGCATTTCTAAGTAGAATAATAATAATAATTTAATATACAAAACTAATTTTTTTTATGTTTATAAGCATCTGACTTTTAAGGTTGTAAAACACTATAATAGAGGAGAGAGACAGACGGAGGGATTTTGGTTGAAAAAATGCATTATTATGTCATCAAAGATTTTTATTGTTGACCATATTGGTTGTTAATACATAGATATAATATGTTTTAGGTCTTTACCAGGATATAATGTAATGTTCTTTTCTATGACCGTTTGTCTCATGTTTGCCTTTTTTTCCGATTTCACACCAAATGTGCAATTTTTAGTTAATTCATTTGCACAAATATTGTTTGAGTTTTGCCTTTTTCTGGCGCTTTCTAGGAGGCTGTGTATGGGAGTGTACACATTAAGCAGTAATAATCCCAGGTATATGTCACTGTCTGGTTTTTTTTGCACAAGGTGGCATTTACATGACATGTTTTACAAAAGGCGCTAATTCCTTTTTATCCAATATGAAGTGTGTTAGTGGGATTATGTGCATCAGTGCCTTTTTGCATTATGCTTTTGGAGAGAATTACTATTCTGACCACAGTCAGGAAAAATCTAGTTTATTTAGGGGTTTGAAGGAATCTCTTAATTCAGGGATAAAGACAGAATTAAAATGGCTAGTCTGGGCCTGGATTTACCAATGAAGCTTTTATAGATACCTCCAACTTGGCCCACCATGAGAGCGGAGGGATTTAAAGAATTACTAAGGGGAACAAAATGAAGGAGCTGTGTTTTTTAGTGGGTTTCATAGGAGAAAAAGACTTGCTAGTACCTTTATTTACTTCTGCCCCTAGCAAAGATGCCCTCTTGTTCCACCATGCAAGTTCACACCTAGAGTTGCTCATTTGACCTTGAAGATCTATTCATAAAACTACAAGTTTCCAGTTGTGTGTCTCTCGGACCCTTCTAAATTATGTATTCATTCTTCAGAGGAATACATTATTCAGTTAAGCATAGCAGTGATAACGTTCTATTGAGTTTAAAGTAAAATACAAGAGTCCCAGGTGATGTCAACTGAGATATACCTAGGTAGAACTCAGTAAAGTCAGAGGAATGCCAACATATTGGATTGTTAATGGTTAGAATGACCCAGAGCCAAGTTCTTCTTATATTCCTTGTTTAAAGCACTATTAAAACACCAAACTGGATACAGGATAACTCAACTAGTGATCTCGCGCAAAAAACATACAAAATCATTTAGTGTAAGATTATCCCAGAATGTGGGCTCCATTGTTTCAGTTGGGAATAAAATCCAAATCATACAGCAATAGCAAGTCAAGTCATACTGGAAAAGTCCAGGTGGTGGGAAAGACTATACGAACTTTGATGAGTCGAGAAGTGGTGGCTAGCTAACACTTCTCTCCATTCCTATTGGTTAAAACATAAAAAAATAATAAAAAAAATATAATACATGGCACTAAACAAACTTCAAAAGTCCTAAAAATGGTCAAACTCACTTGAATTTTGGAAATGCAATTTTAGCTCTAACTATGATACTTATATCAACAGAATATCTGTTATTTAAAGTAGAGCTGTCAATTCACTGTCAAGTGGAAAAACATTTTGTTAAGAAAATAAAGAAGAAGAAGGTATTTTCTTGACGAGAAACTTCAAACATTGAAAAAGTAGATAGACCTTTTGATAAAAAGGGCTGGGGAAAAAATTAAAATAAAGGTAACAAAGTCATACTTTAATATTCCTCCCTCATTTTCATCAATCACCCAAGCGATACTCCCCAGATCAACGCATTAACTTGTTTATGCTTTACAACGGCGAAAAACTTCATTGCTCCATCATTCATTCCGGAGCGAGCGGGATAGAATACAAAAGGCAGTCTCTGAAATTTGCATGGTGCTCAATTATACATTAGTGAACATCACTTGGCAATCTGTTCATATCAATTTAATTGGATTTTAATACTGCTTCTGATCTTGTTTTCTAATTAGCAGCGGTGCCTGGCAATAAAGCAGAATCGTGCACCCGGTAACACCTTTGATCTCAGCCATATGGAGCCCCTCCGTGTTCTCAAATTTTCTTTCCCCTGACTCAACGCAGGCCGGAAACGGAAAAAAAACAACAACAACAACAAAAACGATGCCCCCGATGGCCTTTCTTTGCAGCGAATATATTGATTATTTTTATTTTTCATAGATACTAAATGAAAATAAATACAACGTAGTCTTTTAACTGGGTATACATTGAGGCTACAGGTCTTGGGTTGTGTTAATTGCTTTCTAAGCATTTATTGCTTAAGTCTCAATATTTTGTAGAAAAATGAAGAAAAACACAAACGTGATTCATTTCTTTGAATTCGGTTGAATTATGATTATCTCGAGGCCATTTTGTTGCCAAAAGACATTTTTCACATCTTTTGGAGGACATTTTTCCAACTTGTAACTGAGGGACGATTGTGGATGCCTTGGTGGGCTGCAATACTGAGAATTAGGCTCATTTTATAAGGAGGGTCTCTTTAGAGCCAAGTGCAGTTGGACATTTGGAAAAAAAATGAGCAATAATTGAAAAAAGCAGGTTCTAGAAATGGAAACATAGAATCTGATGACAGATACATTTGGCCCATCCATTCTGCCATTTATTTCTATCGTCTATAAGATCCTCTAGCATCTTAGTTCTTCACTTATGTTCATTATACAGTTCCCTTGTTGAATTAATCTCTAACACTTCTGGAAGGCTGTTCTACCTGTCTACCACCCCCTACGCAACAAAATACTTTTGTACATTACACCCAAGTCTCTGACATTCTGATGTAAGAGTATAACCTCTTGCCATAGCAAGTCTCAAATAGTGTGATCACCTTCTTCTTTCCGCTATAAATGAATACTTTTTAGTAAAGTTTTACTAATGTTTTTTGGATTTTACTACACGATTTTACTTAAAAAATTAAAACTCTTCATCAGACAGGTTTCAGCATAACTTGGAGAAGGGAGAAGAATCCTTCCTTTGTCCAGACTGGGAAGCTACATAGAACTCACCAAAGAGGCGGAATAAATTAATAAGTACTAATAATAATACAAAGCTTGTCAAGACGTATGGTCCCAGAATGTTGAGGATTCAGAAAGGTGATGGATTCACTTTAAATCTCTACTGATAGAGGGAATCACATCAACATATTTCAAAGTAGACAATTAACAAGAATGTGGTTCCTTTGGGGTTTTTTTCAAGTTTTTTATGTGTTATTATTATTGGAAAAACATTTACATTCCATATATTTCTTGAAATTTAGTCTGATCTCCCTGGGTTAATTGAATCAGATGAAATTATTAAATCGCCAATAGTTTTCTCAATTTGATCTTGTCCTCTTAACCACCCTCCAGCAACGGAGGGGAAAATAAGTCTGATCCTCAGATTTATAAATCATTTCTTATGAGTTGAACGTTTTAAAAGAGAATATATATAAATCTGTTATGTGTCAGTAAAATCCGTGGAGGCATTAGTAAGAGTGGATGATTCTGAATCCCCAGAAAGCTGGGGTGTTAATTTGTAAATCTAGAAAGTGTACATGGAGAATACTAATTTGTCGTTAGTAAGATTAACATGGTCTAGGGAACAGAGTAAATTATTGACGTATAAAATACAGGAGATCATTGGTGCATTACATAGGGAACTAATACATACAAAATTCTACTTGTATTATAGGAATACAAGTTAGATTTAACCTTATTGGTTCCTAGAGGAACTAGAATGTGTAGCATAGAATTCCACCGTTACTCCTCTAATGTCCATCTTTTCTAGGAGCTCAGAATGTTTTGCTAGGTCTGAGGGTATCACAGGGTTCTACAGCCCTAAAAGACATAATCATTTGTATAGAACATTACAAAGTCATGTTAAAGTCTCAAAAAAGGGTTCCAAAGAGACACTGTGCCTCCTAAAGATGTAGACTTGGAAGATATGCTTCTAGATATGCCAAAGGTATGCTTCTAAGATCAATTGAGGACCCGTGAAAGAGGGGAAGCTTAGTATTCTGGCCGAGCAGGTTCACAAAGCTCGAGGAACTTATTAGTTTGGTCCATCGGGGTACCCGGCATGTAGAGTGTTTGTGCCGGGGTACTTATTCATAGCACTACTAGGGTTGATAAATTCTTAATACCCCTCATGGTTTTTCCACTTGGAGCATCTGTTCAACTTTTTCCATCGATGATGGAAACCACAAGATACTTTGGGCTTCAAAAAGTTTAAAACAACAAGGATTACGTAATAACCCTTGCAACATTCACCATATTTTATTCTTTTCGCGCACATTAATAATGATGACTTTAGGAAACTTAACCCCCCGAGGAATTAAAATGTATTGATTTATCAATTTGGCATTCACATAGTTAAAAACTGCCCCCATCTCTGTAAATAACACAACTGCATATTCAGAACACCTCATTTTTTTTCATTGGCATGCTGTCATTGATAATTCAGTGCCAAAACTCCTTAATATCCATATTTTCCCCCTTCCCTTCGTTGGCCATCTGTACAGTTCTAAAATATCCTTCAGGGATACACGTTAATGAAAAAAAAAATACTCTATCCCTTTTTTTTTTCCTTTAGTCCAACAACAGATGATCACTTCACATCTCTGCTGAAAAGGTCAATATTTTTACTTGTGTTCAATCATTCTGGAACAAAGGCAAACACAATTTAATTTAGATGCAAGTGCTCGAAATAGGATAAAAAAAAAAAAGTTACAGGGCAGAAAATTAACTGAAATGGCAACGCATGTTATAACTAAATAAAATAAACATGGATTCTATGATTATTCCGCCATCAATATTAATTTGTGGAAATTTGAATATCAACTTGGTGAAGTTATTTAATATCAAAATATAATAGAAAAAATATGATATGTTACTAGACAGTATTAGTATATTAAGGAAAAATATGTGTTATTCTCAGAGGTTGAGTATGTCGGCTAACCAAAGATATATAAGGGCTCAGGAGCCACGCTTGGTTTCTGAACAGTGGGCTGGATTCAATGGCGGAGAGGAAGTCATTCTACCATAGAATGGTAAAAAGTTAAAAACAGCGACATTGTACCTCGATGATTAAACTCCGCCAAGTGTATGTCTGTTATCTAAAACATAGATGCTGTAGATTTTATTTACCTCTAAAGAAAACGTTTTACATTAAATCCCTCAATCCTTTTTTCCAATAAAACCTACATTTTATGGTTCTTCATGTTGAATAATCCTATGTGATGATGTTCATAGATTAAAATAAGCAATACTGTATATCTTTATTAAAAATAACCCACATATTTGTATAACATTGTATCAACCCTCTTAACGTTCCGTGTTTAGGATCTGCGTGATTATTCCTTCGCGTTATCGTTATCTCTCCCTTATGATTAAGTTGCTGATTGTTGCTGATTAGTTTCAGCAGCCATTGTAAAGGCTGGGTGAGCAGGGGGGAAGAAGTGAGATAAACTAAGCCCAAAATTAATCAGACGTGCTAATTTCTCCATGTTTTACCAGTGATCTCATCTTCTTTTGGTGGAAATATGTGAGTTTTAAACAAATTATCACAGGTAGGTTTGATTTACGTTGTAGTTATTATTAAAGCCGTGAAGGTGACGGTTCCCTTTTGAAATAAAAAAATATTTAAACCTCCGGGCTTTGCTTATAAAACGTGTTTCCCGTTGGTGTTTGTAATGTAATAAAATGATGCTTCCTATGAAATGTAGACTGCCATAAAGGGACACCTGGCCAGGTCTGCATATCGACCTCGTTAAGAGGCCATAAAACGTAACTCAGATAAGACCTTGGAAGCCTCTATTTTTGGTTTTTACAGAGACTTATTTCCTGTTTGTCAAATGACTTTACTTGCCAAATCTCTACATACATTTGCGACATTAGCTACTATACCAAATACATAACTGCTCATTATAAACTTGCATAAATAAACAAGGCAAAAGGTTACGCGTCGCTGCCTAGACGTTCCTCAGAAAAGTACATCGGTGGCAGATTTTAAGTCTCTTGGGTCCTGAGCAAAACACATATTTTTTACAGTTGCTGATTCTCTAAGGCTTTGATATTTAAATGAGCATCAACTATGTTCTTTGGTAGGGCCCCCCTGCCTATAAATGTCGGCTTCTTTGCCGCCATGTACTTTGTTTTATGTGGTGTTTCATTTTCTTAAATCAAAACATGTTCTCACTGATGTGTTTGTAGGATTACAGACTATTAGTACTATCCCTTCGTCAAGGAATCTATCACAATCCAGCAGTCCTATCGTTGAAGGGCATTTGACGTCTGCGATACCGCTGACTATGCCGTAAAGCGTTCACGCACTGCTGTGCTTTCTCTCGTTAAGCAGACAAACTAACAAAATGATGTAAAAATAATAAAAAAATTCATTAAATTCAGCTCAATGTTTTACTATATAACCCTATAACAGATTTGAAAATATAATTCTTTCAATTATTGTCTTAAATTCTTTTATTGATAGTGTTAAATAACGTTTTTTTTTTCAAATTCCCGGTTAAAATGAATAATGATTACAATAAATACATAGCTGAAAATATGTTTTTCTGTATATATGATAAATCACTATAGATTTTGTATTTATTTCTAGTTTTATACTACATTTAAGATTTTTAAAGTATGTTAATGTCATCTTTCCACCAGGGTGATGGTGATATCAAAAGGTGGGAAACAAATTAAACATCTAATTCCTCAATTTTTAATAATAAAAATAATGAAGGAATGTGATTTCAAAGACCACTAAGTAATAAAATGCCCCCCCCCGAATCGCAGAGACAGCATTAAGCTATAAATCAGCAAGGATATATTTTCCAGGTGAAAAGAAAATTAAATTCTTGGTTAATAATTTTAATGTTAAAAGCCTAGAATTTTTCAATTTAGGTCAAATTTGAATTTTAAGTATTTTGCTACCTACCTCTGCTACCATGTTTAAAACGATAAAAGATAGAACAATGCAATCTTATAACTTTTACATATATACTTAACTTTTCTTTTCTTTAATGCTCATTTATATACATTTTCATGTACACCGCTGAACCCTTACCTATTTTTTTCTGAATTAAACCCATGAATTAAATTTAAAATAACTAAATAGCACAATTTGTGTTATTCATAGAAAAATAGTTTCACCTAGGTCAATTATCTGGCATCTGAAATATTAAGTATATAACCTCCAAAGCTAAATATTAAACAAATTAATTGAAGATAAAGATTTCTTCTCAAATCCTGACGTCCAAAGGCTGCATGCAGTTACATGCTATAAAAGACGAGACACTGGAGATCAGATGACAAGGCTTGTACATGTATAAATTTAATGTTTACTATAAGTTCATTCCAATTACAAAAGATATGTTTTCTGCTATACTGACTAAAGAATTACAAAACTGCTGGAATTTGCGTTTAGAGTGTTTGTCTTTACAGGTCGGTACATATGCTTCAGGAAGAACACATAATATCGACACTTCATAAAATATTGTGTTGTTAAGAGATTGAAAATAGCATTTGATTTGGGGTTGTTTAATCTTTTCAGAAGGGTTTGCATTCAGGGGTTGACCAGTTTATCCATGAATTATTTTGTGAGGTCAGGACTTAAGTAGATTCAAGGTCAGAAGAGCAAATAGGTTCCTCTGCTTTTACACCAGACCTAGCTTTCAAAGTTTGGTTGGATTGATAACTCGATCCATGAAAGGACGTATGGATTGGAAACCTTCGAGAGTTTATATCAATAGGTTATAGTTGCATAGATCAGTATGCTGGTCAGACATAAGATACAATGTAATGTGATCCATCTATTCCTACGTCTTCTGGAGTCCAGGTAGAATAACAGGATGAAAGGTCTCCACATCTGAAGACCATGGGCTTCATTCAATGTCGGAGATAAATCAATCACTCATTGATTAGCAATCCACCCATAGATTTCCATGGTAAAGAATAGCTTAAATACATTTTATTTCATTTACAAGCTAAAACCACTCAATAAATAACATATTTCATGACATAATGAGTAAAAGGCGAAAAGTTCCTGTTTAAAAGGGGAAACATCTCATTTTTTTTGAAGATGGGGCTGGAAATGTGATTGTCGTAAGACTTTACCTTCATGACAAAGAACGTACATGAATGGGCTCAGAATGCATGGTCCTTAATGGGTTTGAGGATAACCCGTTGTCCTCAAGGGGTTAACATGAAAAGTTGCTGGTACCTTGGATTGTCTTCCAGTGGAAGTCGCCCTGGTAATTGATGACACATGCTAGTTTTGCCACCTTATGCCATTGATCCTAGTTTCTCAGTCTTAAAAATTTACCTTTTTTTAATATCTCCGAAAGAAATCCATGGAATTAAAACCAAATCTCACGAGCTGCTACTTCTGGTTTACACATGCTTGTTATTTTAGAGATGCTTAAAACTCTTAAGATGGTAGCTGCCATTTATATGAAGCATCAGGTCAATATAAAGACAAATGGCTTCATGGAATGCTACACATCATTTCTTGTTATTTCTATGATTTATACGCTGGAACAGAACGAAAGTAATGTTTTATTAGCAAACTGAAAGGCAATTTACCTTATCCAAGGTATATAAGGATAGACAGACCCAAGTACAGACAAGAATATTTGCCATTAGGAATCTTTATCTTTCATTTCTTTTTAACACATTGGCCTGTATCCCAACTCATATGGTGCGTTATCAAATTTCATTCAAGCAGGAGTTTAAAATGAACGTTGATTTAAGGCGGGAGAAAAGCAGGTATAGGTAGGCCCAGACTGGCCATCTGGTACATCGTTGAAATGCCCGGTGGCCAGGTGGACCACAGCGCCAAGTGATCCAGCGGCTTTACTCAACCCGAGACCTCCATGAAACGCATTGTTGGTCAGACCAGTAGTAACGTATGTGCCAGGAGCTGTCAGCAAGAGTAATTTCCGATATATTAAAGTACTTTACAATCATAGCGTAGCAGACAATAAACAACCCTGTGAATGTTTCACACATTGTCACTCCTTTTGAAATGGCAAGCTATTTTTTTGGCACCTGAGACATGGTGACATGAAGAAATTGGCACCACTAGGCGGACCTGCTCCTGACTCACACTCGTTTACAGTTAATACACTTATTCCCTGGGCCACTCTAATGCACGACCTTTAAGAACATTTGCCCATGGCGGAGCAGAGAGTTCAACCCAGGCAATGATCTCTTCCAGGGACATTCCCAATGTGATGTCCTAACACGCTGGCAATAAATCTAGTCATCTGAGGAGGAGGTAAAGGGGGAGTGGGAAGGACTCAGGCGCTGACTCTAATGCTTTGCTATAACTTACACTGCTTGAGGATATTGGCAGAGAATGAACTTAAAGTTTAATTATCTAAACTATAACCTGACTTGTGGATAAACAGAGAAGCTTCCATTTGCTTAACACACATGACTGCATCAAAAGAGGTCATTTTTTTTTTTTCTTGCGGTCTTATGATTTTTGTCTGTTTGTCAGTTTTACTCAAAAATATACATGGCACGTGAAAGGACGTCAAAGAGGAACCTGTTTTAGCATTGTAAGTTCATTTATTAACTCATTAACTCTGAAACGTATGCTTTTTTGTTTAAAATTAATTATTTTTGTCTACATAACTATATCCTCTCTCCTTCCTACCTTCTCACAATGTCACAAAGGCTACCAAAAGCAATCGATTTACAACAAATGAGAGGAATAATCATGCAGACCCTGAGAACAGAAGGTTCCCATGGTACCTAAGGTACCTTTTTAATGCATATATTTTACTTCTTTAAACACCATAGGTTTATAAAATACAGGATTTGGGAAAGTAATAGCTACTGCCGTATGACTCCAATTCCCATCATACATGGTATCATCTGTCGATTTACTGTAGTTATTAAAAGCCAGTTAAAGCCAGTTTTCCACCCATTTGTTTTGACCATTAGTCTTCTGAACGTTTTGTTAAAAGGTTGGGCTCCAGTGACACAACAGCATTCAAGATAATACTTGCCCCATTGCTCAATACATAATGTTCATTTTCTAATTATATAGTAATAAGTGTTATCCCGACACCCTGGCAGTGTTATGGACCTTGGTGACCAAGTATGACACATTTGATTTAAAAAATCAACCTTGCCCAGTACCCGATAAGGAAATAAAATGCAAAGAAAATCTATTAAACAATGTTACAAACATTCTCAATGGAAACGTACTAAAAGGAGAAGTCCATTAGCAAAAAAATTAGCAAACAAGAATTTCTTTTAAAAAAAAAGGTAAACAGCACAAAGTGTCTGAAAGCATAGAAATATATCCCCCCCCAAAAAAAAACGTTTAGAGAATCTACTTGGAGAGCAAACACGGTGGACGTAAAATATTATGAGATTCCTTACTTATTATTAGGAGACAGGGTGGAGCCATGGTGGATTTGTCATGTCAATCACTTCATTTCACAGACATTCATGCACTGTTTACAGACTCCCCACTTAATCCTCTGCGTGTTTAATGGCATTAAGTCCTGTCAACCTTTCTTCTCTTTACCTTGTAGAAGATAATTCCATACTACAGAAATACGATGCTTCAAAAGAAGGTGTGCATTGTAATTATTGTCTGCCCATAGACATGATCTTAAAAAAGATTTTATATATGTGATCTAGGGTCTCGTTATGTCTAGTAAGCCAAGTCTCTCTATCTCTCTCACTATTCCAGTCTATCTATCTATCTATCTATCTATCTAATCCTAATCCTATTATCTATCTATCTATCTATCTCTCTATCCTATCTATCTATCTACCCATTTATCTATCTGCCTATCTATCTACCCATTTATCTATCTGCCTATCTATCTATCTATCTATCTATCTATCTATCTATCTATCTATCTATTTATCTATCTTCCTATCTGTCTATCTATCTATCTTAAAAAAGATTTTATATATGTGATCTAGGGTCTTGTTATGTCTAGTAAGCCAAGTCTATCTCTCTCTCACTCTCTCACTATCCCAATTTATCTATCTAGAATGCCCTTTGGTTCCTGATCTTTCACAGACCCAGTTTCTGTATGATCGAAACAATATTTTTACATTATTTTAACCAGTGGAGAATCAGACAAGAGGGGGATAAGCACACTGTTTATGTTTTTTTTTTATTAAGTTAAAATCTATTATTAAACATCCCTAGTTTTTATATTTAGAAGCTAAATATTTAATTTGTATCCACATTATTATTCTTATTATTTTTAAAATGTATCTTCAGCAGTAGTGTAGATACAAAGCCACTGGTTAAAAATCGTCCTTCGTGTTGTTTTAGAACAAGGTTTAAATTAAGACATTGCTGTGTATCTTTCTGAATTCCCTGCGAAGAAAATAAGAGAACATGAAAAACTAATCAACGCTAGTTTTACTTTCTTCGAGATCAGAAGACTTAGACTGGGTGGGACAGTGAGAATAGAAAGTATAAGAAATAATTTATAGGACAAATCCCCCTCAAGACCATTGAAGAAGAAAAAAAAGACCTGGCTCTTGACACTAAAGGCTTAACATCAAATACGGCCAGAAATCCATTTTCACAGTTTTATTGCCCATTCTGGACGCTTCATTTCAAAGGGAAAGAATTTGAATTCAGACACATAAAATTCCCTTTGTTCTCTTGCCCTTAAGCTTTTGTGCCAGTGTGGACGTTACTACAGGGAGAGGTTGAGATCAAAAAGCATACGGCTCGGATACCTGGCCCCCAAATGAAGCCCTTTGGCATTCTTAATTAAATCAGCTCTCCTTTGGATTAACAATGTATTGTCAATTACAATCACTTATATACCCACCACGCACTTTACCCAACGTAGAAGAGCAAGAGAAAATATTACAAGGTTTTTACTGAACGCTTTCATTTCACGTGCAGTGTATTATTGGTCCGTGTGAAACATAACTCTATCAAGAAGAAAACATATGGGAGATAGCTTTTTATGCTTGCCAAATAAACCTTATATTATGTGCTGATACTAAGAGCCTGGATATTATAATGTTAGAATGTGAAAAACATGGTGATATGTTGATAAAAAAAGGTAATTATTTCAAACTGGAGATAACCAATCTGCAGACAAGGTCAAGCGGAGCTGGCCTGCTGGGAAGGAACAATGAATTTGTCCAGCAGCACACAAAGTGTCTTCTTCACTCTGGTGGCCGAATATATTAAAATTGGAGAAGCGCAAGCAATTCTGCAACGTCTGTAATATATATTGAATTGTACTGATTTAAATGTAACATGGTAGTCCTAATATATGAGATGGCTTTAAATCACCAAGATGCCCCAATGCTACTTCACAGGGTCAAAAAAGATGGTGACCATACCTGGGAACGCTTCCACCCACTATACCTAATAACAGAAAATGTTGCTAATGATTTGAACGGAAAAAGATTTTGATATTTTTGGTTAGTACATATACTCCAAAATAATCTCCTAAGTATTTCTCCAAAACATAAATCTGTTCATGTGTTTATATATAAATTATAGAGAATATGTCTAATATCACATGGGGTAATCCTGCTGGAAGTCTTCCAGTCACCTGTTGTGTTATTTGAAAGCTCCAAAGTTGCGTTTTTCCCCCCCCGTTTGTTGTTCATCTATAAGCAGCTTGAGGGGGATTTTCTAGTACTTTGTTTTATTCTTTAGCTTGCTTTATTTTTTAAAATCTTAGTTGTGCTTCTCCAAGGTGTCAATACAATCGATGTACATTGATGCGTATTCCGCTACCAAAATATTTTATTCTCTTTGCAAAATTGTTAGGAGAGATTTACCGGCGCTCAGGGATTTCAAGGAGTTGTCAGGATGTAAAGGGAACGTAATGCTCAAGTGGTAAATTTACCTAAAATGAAAGAGCTGCTTGGAACGTATATAAATGTCCGAGCCGGACTTTTCATCACAGGGTGACCCTGGAGCTTTAAGGCCAGTAGCCATCTGATGACGAAATGGCTTGATATGGGTGGCTGCATATTAATGTTCTAGTACTGAGAACGCCAATCAATTTGTACTGTGACTTTCAAATACCATTGCTGCTTGGAGGCAAGTGTCTGTATGCACTGTGATGGTGATTTTTCATATTTCTGCTTTTCTGTGCTATATAGCTAGCATGTGTACAGTGTGACTGCCATACTCCAGCTTCCTTAAAGTGTTTGACACTTAGCTGTGACTTCTCCAACATTTCCAAAAAAAGAACTAATGTCTCGTTTTTCTGCTACCCTTTGCCTATACCTGAGATGTTATATTTAAAATTGTATTTTGGTCTCATGATGCTCAGGCATCTCAATGGTTGGGAAAGGATCATGGGAGGGGTAGTACCCAGCAGCTGGGGGGCCACTTTGCACATCTTCATGCGTTTTAGCTGATGGTGGTATTGGCCTGTGCCTCCAACACACATATGCTTTCCCAGAACACATGTGAAAACCATTGATGTGCACATCTGTGCCCTGGAAATGGCAGAGCCCGATAGCCAGCCTAGGCTAATATAGAACAGCTGTCTAACCAAAGCCAGTCCGGCCTCATAGACTGACTTTTTCTATCCCCAGAGATGATCCGTGGAATTTATTTAATTTTTTTTTTTTGTTTTAAACTCAGAAAAACCACCAGATGCGCCAATGAAAATATTTCATGAATTGGTATAAAATAGCACTGTGAAATACAGTCAAATCTGCTAGATTTTATTCCTTAATCTTAAAGCAGAACATATTGCGGCTCGGTAAATTCTAACAGACTATAACGTTTCATATTTTTGCACATAGGCATTCCTTTTAGTGTATACAATATCGGGGCTTAGATCAATTTCTCTTCAGAATTATGTGCCATTAAAGGGATTTCGCCACCCTCGGTGTTCTTATGGGAGGAATGGGGAGCTAAAATGCTATACAGTGGGCTGGCAGATTTAGAAGCAAGTGTATAGTTCAAAAACAAACAAAATCAGTTGTATGAGTATAAAGGATCCTATTGGCTATATTTGTCTAAACTCCTGCTAGCTCAGTGTAGAGGTCTATGGTAGAGGGTCTCAGGGGGGTGAAGACCCTCTGCTGCCTAAAAGGCTCCTTGTAGCACCAATGCCCACTGATCTCTGCAAACCATTAACTGATTCAGCACAGCCTCCATAGTTTATTTCCTTCCAATGCTGTGTGTCCTTAAAAAGAGGATCTCTGGGATATGACATCATTAAATAAAATTCGGTGCTGTCACAAAGGTGACGCGGGGGGGGCAGCACCGAAGATAAATATGGCGCTGTGTATAGGTGTATCTACTACAGGACAAAAAGCCTGTCCAAAGATTTTTTTTTTACTTCAATTCAATTTCATTCACGGTAATTAGTATCCATGAATATTCTCTCCTACACAATATTACCAAAAATCAAATTAATAATCTATATCAATATAATAATGTATATTATAGGTGACCTGACCATAGGCCAAATTCTACGGTCAGGTCACCTATTGATGTCAAGGGTAGTCAGTAAGATGAATTGCTCTGAGTTATGGGTGCCGACAATTTCAGCTTGAAGAATTTGGCTACAGAATTTCTGATAAAATTGTGATCTTTGGTCGTTAGCAAAAGTTCTGAATTCAGGCGTTTAGAAAGCACCAAAATTGCACCACAATTTCACACCAGGAAGAGAATTCTGGCGTTCAGGCTTTACTAAATACTAACGTTTACAAAAAAAATACTGATCAGTTGGACTTTTTTTTCCATGTTTGGCAGGTAATCTACCCTTTAGGGAAAATAATTCATAATAAGTATTCTATATCTACTAGACAAAGCGGTTTGTGGTTGTCTACTCCTTTGTACCACTAAGAGCACTTTGATTCAGGAGATGTGATTTGTTGAATTTAGTTAAAGCTCTTGAAATATAATTACACATAATGCTAGAATAGAAACTGTGAACTATACATTTCCAGGGCAGAAAAGTTTATAATCCATACATTACAAGTTTACACAAATAATCACTCAATAACGTTAATGCTAGGCATATTGGAGGGAATGTATAAAAAATTCTGGGGCAAAATGGTCTTAAACCCCGTAACAATCTATAAAATGATCCAACCAAAAGAAACATTCTCTTGGTTGCTATGGTGACAAAACCACTTTCTAGACAATTAGTTTTATATTCATAATCCGCATCGTCCTTTTAAAAAAAATGGCAGCTCTTTACCCCAAAATGTGTCGGATCACAAAATGATGGGATTGCAAATTTCGATGTTCTCTTGTTACTCCATTCTTAGGACGGAAAGCGTTCTTTAAAGACTTTAGTGAAGTCTCGCTACAAGCGAAGAGTTTCTGAGGATAAAGCTCCCTGTTCAGATTCCACTAGAGGAAGCTATATTATTGATTTGTGAGGTACTTATGAGGTCCTGATATTCTGAACTCCTTCACTCGATTTGTATTACAGAAATCTATTGAATTTCAAGGAGCAGTTAGTCTGTTCTACCTGTTTTAAATTGTCAAAGGGAGGCATCTGCTACAGCGATCAACGGACATGATGCTTTGCTATCATCTAACCTCATGGAGATCTTTCATGGAAACACAGAATTTGATGGCAGATAAGAACATTTCCGCCCATCTAATCTGCCCGTTTTCCCCCTGATGTTAAGAGTCAAATAACCATCGGTCTTTGGTCTCCTCTTAGATTCAGAAACCATATGTCTAACGTCGACACCAGAATATTCCTTAACTATAATAATAAAGACAATGTATTTTACAGGTTTATGCAGCCAATATATATGCCCAGTTACTTTCAATATAGGGTACAAAATACCTTGGTGTCTTATCATCCCTTTAATATTTAAGAATACAGCGCACTAGGGAGGATTGCACCCATGCCACTTCACCAAGGCTATGCGATCCTTTGCTTTTGAAACCGAAAGCTCCCGCCTCATACATACTTAAAAGAGAACGTTAAATCAAACCAGACGTAGAAAATAACGCTTTTCGAAAATGTATGCATTTATTTTTTCAGTTTTTTTTTTTTTTAGCATTTATGCCAAAAAAGATTGTTTAGAAGAAGAAGAAAAGGTCCAAATACAGTCCGAAAATACATTATACAAAATGTAAATCATTCAACAATAGGTAATGAAGCAATACTTTCATTGTTAAAACATTGAACCAAAACAGGGCTTTCATTAGTGTATGTATCCATCTGATTCATATGCACTCGGTTTATAACAAAATTGTATAGGCTGCAGCCACCGAAAGTCTTTGATCCATTCTGTGAGGTTCAGAGAATTCCTGGAGAATAATATTATGTCTGTAATAGTTCAAAGTATAAAGAGCTTTCAGCTGTTCGCTCTGCTCACCAATTTAATTTTGGAACATCATTGTATTTATGTTTTAAATTTGATGGAATCTGCTTTTTTCCCCCCTCGCATTTCGCTGTCCATGATCAAGGCACCCCGTTTGAAGAACAACACTACCTGGCTTTCTCCACGGCTTGTGAAGCATAACAATCAGGGGGAGATTACATTTGCACAGCATAGTGTTTTTACAAAAAAGACTAGTGTGGGGTGGGGGGGGAATCACAGGAATATTGAGATTAAAGATTAATTCTGCCCAAAGGGCTGTGTAATACATTTCAGCAGTTAATATGATGGATGTACCACGATGTCAGACAAGTATCAAAGCCCGAATCTCTGTTTCATGTCACGACAAAAGGGTGAAGGTAGACTTATGGAATTTTCTGATGTTTAATACATTGTGTTTCAGATAACCGATATTCAACTCCATCATCATCAGAACGGTAAAGTTCCTTGTAGAAGAAACCCAACCATATTCTCCTCCCTCTGTATCTTGCAGATGGCTCCGAGAGAAGCTCATTTACTTAAGCAGGTGTTGGCTGGAGAGTTTCTCGGAGACTTGAAGGTGTAATTCACTAGAGATGATGTTTCCCGTAGATTTTGAACTTCCAGCTACCTGACATCACTCAAGGGCAAAAGCCAGTGAGCTTCTCCTGCAAGGTCTGAGTTTACCCTGTATAATGCATAAGTAACGTGAGAGATTTCTCTGATATAAACTATACATTATAAGTGGCCACCCATGGTCTTCCTACAGGAGAAGCTCACTGGGGTTTGCCCTTCATAATGTATATTGATATCAGGGTCCTGAAACTTCCAACTGTCCTGCAAACTCCCTCTTTAGTTAATAAACCCTACAAGAGGAATTTGCAGGAGAAATTTGCCAGGGATGGTCCTAGATCACGAAATAATGAACAGGCCAGGACTGGCCATCTGGCACACCGAGTATATGCTGAATATGCCCGTCAGAACACTATGTAAGAGTATAAAAAGCACATATCCAGCCATTGGCCACACTTAGGTCATCAGGCAGCTACTGGCCTTAAGGTGCCAAGGTTGCCCCATCATCACCACTCTGGCCCTCGTAATGAAGTAGTGACTCTTTGCATTAGTCAGTCGAATTTAAGTGCTTTGGCCCTATTGTTCTACAAAGGTTGACAATTCTATCATACTCTATATAAATGATTATAATAACAGTAATACACAAAGGTATAATTTAATGTTTTTACAGAATGAAGTGGAGGTTGCCAAGCTGCGGCTAATATAACCTCCCATCACCTAGGATAATATCAACCTACTGATGATTTGCGTGGCCCGTGGATCACTCCTGTTTCCGAATTTTTGACACCTTCCATTAAAAAATACCCAAACTTCTCTAAGTAAGCTCCGGTAAACACAGGTCGGTATTAGAGTGCAACCTCTGACTGTGAAAATGATTTCTAAATATAGAAAAGCATGTGTGCCAAAACTTAAAATTATTGCTAAAGTTTATACTTACAGGGTTCAAATCTATTTTTAAGAACTGTAATATTCTACGCTCCCCACCCCTTTGTTTTAGATAATGGACACAGAACTTGCTGTGAAGGCAACAGAGAACATATGCCTTTTAGTGATATGATAACTTCATCTCACTTTTTCGATATTTTGAACTCCTAATGGAGTTATTAGCTTAATTGTAGTATTTGAGGTCCAAAAATAGCACCTACATTGCCATTGGTGGCTTTAAGAAAGCCCCATTTATTTGTACTTTCTGGGTCTTTAACACCATGAAAAAAACAATACCTTGTATTGCGCACATATACAATCAGGTTATATTTCCCCTTCCTTATATAAAAGGTACAGGCAGTGGCGTATTTGCCTCCAGCACTGCCTTAAGCCTAACCAAAGGCAGCGCTACCTGCCACCCCCTCTGCGACACTGTCCTTACTACAGGAGATATGATACCCCTGAGCTCCAATAGTGTTAATCGACTAGATGGAGATATCTGTGATTTCTCTTTTATGCGGTAGGAGGACTGCTGCCCGTCTGGACCTGCCACCTGCTGAGAATGCTTACTCATGTGTTCAGAATGGTTATTATAACTGAACATCTCTATCAATGCCTTAAAATTTCTGCGTAAAGGTCATGGTGTCTCAATAAGAAAACAATTCCACTTACCTGTGAGTAGAACCCATTGGTAAAACCAGTTGCCATGTAGGAGGCTTAGTGAAGTGACCCCTGATGACACCTCATGGCATCAGTGTGCTCTGGGTGGCCATTAAGGAACCATTAATGGAAGCCATTCTTTAAGACAAAGACTATAGTTTATTGTACCCAAGAAAAATAAGGAGCATGTTACACCTGCTAATGTTACTTTTCTTAGCATGTAACATTGTATTTTAGTAATCATTTTAGTAATAATAAGCTTATGACATGTCCTATGATAAATTCTTAGACTTCTATGATGGAATGCCCTGTGTATGCGTGATCATTCTGAAACACATACGGACAAGAGGTTGCCGATGACCTACATAGATTGTTCAGAACATCTGAAATTTCCATCACATCAGTAACTTTAAGACCAACCATGCCTGTCCTGTATCTTTGAGTAACCAAGATGAACACCAAGTTGCTGACACATAATATATCTCTTGAACCATGTGGCTTTGTGGCCCCAACTTCTAGTTCGTAGATGTCATCATTGTATGTTTCCATAGATAGCCATTTATTCATTGTGAACCACAAGAAGGTGGTAATTAAAGAGTTACAGGAAATGTTCTGCTTCTGAAACCTCTATCGCAATGTCAGTAGACTCTCAACCGACTGGGTCAGCAATTAATCTTTTGGAAGTGCTGCAATATGATCTACAAAATACTCAGCAGTCTAAATAACTTTTCATTCCATTGTGTCAAAAAGTCATATATTTTCAGGGAATAGAGAAAGTGAGGGGTGACGGAAAACTTGGGGAGCTAGAAGGAGCAATTCTGTGCACCGATGGAGCTTTATAGAGAGCACAATTTTGTTCTGAAATCCCATTGGTCCATAAGTCCGTAGAAGCACCAAATAAAACACTTTTATCGATAAAAAAAATGTAGGGGGCTCTGATACTTCAAGTGAAGTCACTATTCTTAAAGAATATCCATGAGTACACATCTTTATGCAAAACATGTATGATGGCCAACATGTGGTCAACTGGCTGGACCTTTAGTTTTTTGTAGCTGTTACAAAGGTACAAATTATATTTATTATTTATTCATTTATTATTTATTTGTAGATATTGCCACTGCGTTCGATGAATTGCGTTTCCCAAACTACGTTACGCAGCCGTTGAAACCACATAATCTCTTCCAAACTTATACGTTGCCCCAGATGAATTGACCTGGTAATAAGTGGTTGTATCTCGGTAAAATTACATTTCCCAAAGGTTACTGGATTTTCTCTTAGGTCGCCCTAAATTTTGTTAATTTGCTTTGCTTCAAAGAGCTTTTCAATAAACAAGTACCTGGAATATAACGTAAATTCCAGCCAGCAGGATTTCACAACAAGTTATCCATCCTGCCCGACCAAAACCTCAATCATATTTGTGCTTAAAACACCCACACCGGCTATTTGTCTTGGACTAGAGTTCCTGGCAGAGAGCCTGACTTAAGCCTTCAGAATAAGGGTTTGCTAAAGAATTCTGGCTTTCACTGTACGATTAATGTCCACAATTGACACCACCCACTGTACTTAGCTTACAGCATTTTGGCAGAAACGCAGAAACCACAAGACAAGTTTTATCATCTGGTAAACCTGTCCATGAAGAAAAAAAAAAAAAGAAAAAAAAAAAAAAAGAAGAAAAATTGACTTCAATAAAATATTTCAACAACTATGGCACATTTTAATTAGGTGCGTACCACATAATTATAGATTTTTTTTTTTTACTGTATACTATTTCATAAACCAGAATAATTTGTGGATGTATGGTTGATTAACCCATTAGTGCTCTGGGAGATAATTGCTCTGCTACCTCTTCCAGGGCTAAGCTCAAACATCAAATATCAGAAACAAAAAATGCAATTGTTAACACATATGATATTGTTTTTCGGTAATATTTGTAAATTTTAAAATTTTAGAGCAATATAAATAGTTTCAGGTTTCAGACGCTTTAATCCTGCTCTTTGTGGGGTTGGCAGATGTTTATGTGCACTGAATATTACCGTGGACGTGGCCAGATCAAGTTTGCAATATATCTGGATTTCTAGCCCATGGTACTAAAGAAAAAAAATTGAGAGTCGCTGGAAGGTGTTTAAATAACACAGAAAGTAGAGTAGAGTCATCTATATCATCATAACCGGGAACCTTCTGAATGAGCTGACACCAAGACTCTTTAACAATGTCTTGTGATCCACATACGGTTCTAAACCTTACAATCACTTGTATTCAAGCAGGGAAATAAGCTCCATCAGCCCAAGGATCTGCCCAATCATCCTGAAACCCTGAGAACCCCGAGACTTAGGGGCAAACAAATGGAAGTCCTAGGTATTCATATTAAGGTAAGCATATAAAGTACACAATATTCTAAAACTCCACACGTACTCAAATGCAGATCAGACTCATAATACTTTCTTTTTACAGGAACTTGTCCAGAAAAAAGCACAATGGAATAAAACAGCAAGATTTATGTCCTGCTTGTCTCCTCCTTCTGCTTGCATTGGATCAGGATCTGGTGATGCTACCCCTGGTGTCTAATGGAGAACCAAAGGGTTGTGATGTCATGTGTTTGTTTCCTGACCTTCCACATGCGTAGACAGGAAGGGGAAGCAAGAAAAAAGGAATATGTACTGAAACTGTCTCATATGTTTCTGCCCCCCCACCCCCCAAAACAAATGGATACATGGGTAACATTGCATAGACAGCGCTGTGCACCTAGAAACCCCAGCTGAGGCTGCATCCCCTCCAATCCCTACTGATATGTAATGGACCTCAGGCATGTAGACCCCCCCAAACATAAATATCAACTAACCAGGCTCTATACGTATAGATGGGAAAATGACAAAATTAACCAACAGTGCTAAAAATGGGTGTAAAATAGCCACATATGGTCGTACTATGGAATGCAGTATACAGGGCGGCCATTAAGCCCCTCCATTTTGCATTTCCATTGTACAATGATGGTCCTATATAAAACAAAAAATAGTAATAATTTAATTGTGCCATTTGTAGAATGATTCTACTGTCCAATGTATTTTATATAACACACACCACATAATATAATAAGAAAATGTTAGAAGAGTTCCTAGAAATAAGTGATCTTCCATAGAATTGTGCTAATAACAATAAAACATAGGGATTTTTTTTTTTTTTTTTTTTTTTTATGGTTTGCCAAAGTTAGTGTTCTTTCAGACACCAAACCGCTGTTCAGGGCAAGGCACAAAAAGTTTACAAAGATTATTAATGATGTGAGTCATAGTGCTAAAGCTCCCTTGTGTTTGATTATACAATAAACTTTGCATAACGCAGAGGTTTGTTCCAAAGGAAACTGTAGACGTTAGACCTATTATTAGTCAGAAATCTTACTCTCAAACTGAAGTGTAATATTACGCTTTAGAATCTGTTTGTATATTACCTAAAATGTTGTTTATCGTTCAAATGGAGTATGCCAAAAAATATATTTTTCAGAATGTAGTTATTTCCATTTGCCAAAAAAATAATTCTATAATATAAAAAAAAAAAAAAGAAAAAAGAAAAAGTAAATAGAATAAATATAGAGAAAGAACGAAGTTTTAACAACCCAGGCGGTTTTGCCGACTGGACCTTTCTTCCTGCGATTCTATATAAAATGTTTAGCGTGGAAGCTAATATTCTCAGTCTTACTGCAACTTCAAATGCATAAAAGAAACAAAAAAAAACCAATAAAAAAACCCCAAAAATATAAAAATCTATTTTTGCGCCATGTTCCACTTTATTTTTTTCCTTTTTTCAGGATATTTACTACTAT
>VKOC01005778.1:0-25090 GCA_009364415.1 Spea multiplicata
TTAGCAAACCCTACAAGGTTCTGTCAATAAAGATTAATGGAAAATTAGAATTTACCAATCAAATCAGCCACTATTTTTAATAAAAAACATAAAAGAATGATTAAAATAATTTTGAGTAGAGGAATATTTGCCGCAGTCTATAGACAGTAAGGAATATTTGCCGCAGTCTATAGACAGTAGTGGGTTAAACCAGCAAAAAACAAGAATGTTCCAAAAGCCTCTTTGTTGCCTTAGAAACAAGAACTAATGATTTTTGCCAAAGTAAAGCACAATTCAAAGTTCGTGAAGCACATTAATATGTTTGAGATATTGTTTGGCCAGGACACAAGTGAGGATTATTAATCACACTATGATTTCTGCTAACTTGAAACTCATTATAGATGTTGCTTTGCATATTATAATTCTAGTTTCCCAATTAAACCAATCATCCTAGAACCTTTTTTGGAAGATCTGCACCGTGGTTAGAGGTTTTTTTTTAAAAAAATACACATTTCTTAATTTTTTAAACAAAACAAAATTAATGGTTTTCTTCTATGAGCAAAATATTTTCTCCTATCTCCGCAAGAAGTAGTTTTTTTTCTGAAGACACGGAAGACAATAATGGACATCCAGCTTCTGGCAGCGTGCTTCACGTTGGCTGATGGGTCACCAGGTACTCTCGGTTCCATAAGCTTTAGATATTAGGTTTATGAATTAAAGTCAAGACGCAATATAACGGCCATAGGGCTCTAGTTATTATGATCACTTTAGCCTAGTTTAACGGTTAACCCAATCCTTGTTGTGTCATCATTTCAGTTTAGTAGGAAATCGCCTCCTTTGAAGCAACTCAAGTCAACGCAGCTTAAACACAATATGGCTGCCCTTGGGTTGAACCCTGCAGCTCTAGTCATTGTGTTGGTTGTAGCTTAGTTTTCTAGTTAAGGCAATCCTTGTTGGGTCCTTAGTTGAGTTTAGTAAGGACTCATCCCACTCGAGAGAAACTGAAGTCAAGGCAACTTAAGTACAAAATGGCTCCCCATCAGGTTGAGTTCTTCAGCTCTAGTCAATATGTTCACTCTGCTGAGTTTACCAGTTATGTCAATCCATGTTGGTTCCTCAGTTCAGTTTAGTAGGAACTCGCCTGAGAGCAACTGAACCTACAGCAGATATTAAAGAATAGACTACAAGTTGATGGTAGATCCTAAAAATTTCCATTGTCAAGTCCCATTTGGTAGTGTCTGGGAAATATCTTTTCTTCTGTAGATAAGGAACACATCACAAAAACGCTTCTGGTCCTTTTCTCCATATTCTATTGTGTTTAATGAAACATCAGTATTTATATGCCTTTCTTCAATGGTTGGCATGATATTCTAAACAGTGGATTGATGAGGCTCAAGCTATTGACCGAGGCAAGAGGAAATGTTTCAAACCTCGGATTTCATTATATGTTATGAAGACCCAGCCCTAGCGGGTGTCTCCCCCAAGAAGACCTCAGATAATGCGTGTTTTAAATTGGCCTGCCGGGATGGCATTAAAAAAAAGTGATATTAAAAACATAACGGACACTCCTGTTTCAGTGAAAAGTGAAAGTTCTTTTTATGATGAGATGTGTTCATATTCCATTGAAATAAAGGAAAAAACATCTAAATATTTCCAAAAATTAAACCATTTTAAATGAAATTGCGAAATAAATCCAGCTGAGATAACAGTTCACTTGAATGACATACTCTAAATTCTTTGACTCCTTCCCATTTGACAAATATGTCAATGAGAGGGCTTAGGGGTTTGTTTTTTACCTGTCTGTAAGTTTTTAGACTCGAGATACTAATATGAAATTTAGAAAAAAAAAAAATAATAATATAATAATAACACAACAAAATGTATTTTTCAAAGCTAAGCCAACACGTCATGATTCACGGGGGTAATTCCCTGTACACCTTCATTTATTGTTTGTCTTTTTGTTTTTTTTAAGGATAACTTTTGAGAATAATAATTATATATATATATAAAGTATATTATATATAAGTATACTATATATATATAATATATATATATATATTATAATATATATATATATAAAAGTTATTAAAAAAAGCCCATATCCATTCTAAATACTAATAGAACTTGAACATATTTTTCGTATTTTTGGCTTTTTTTGTATTTTTTTTTTTTTTGAGGCGATAATGTGCTTCATGAATAAACAGCGGTAAACAATTTTCTCCAGGGAACTTTCATATTCAGAATAATGTATAAACGAAATGAAAATGGGTCACGTATCATCACAGCGATGTGAATATTATACCAAAATTAGTGTCTAAAGCTTTAAAAGCAAATGTTACGTTTTATTCTCGTCCGTTAGCAGAGTTCTGAAAATACGTCTGTAAACCCGGAATACGCATATGCGTCTTTATTTATCGTGACATAACTGCTATGCCTTGGCAAACAAGAAAGAAATAAATAAAGATATAACTTTTGTTTCTTGTCTCCATTTTTTTTTTTTTTATTATTCATCGGGAATCCTACATATGAAATATCTCAAATGCCATCCCATTTTTTTCCCATGGATATTAGAAATGCTTTATGCGATCTGACCATTTCTAGACAAATTAGGTTCAAAATTCTAAATGGTAACTTTTATCCGGCTTATATGTGTATGGAACAATGATCAGTTATTTAGAAGATTGATAGGAACGTGAGTTGGAAACTCAAAAAACATTTGTCATAAATTCCATAAATTACCAATGGAACGGATAACTACAACACAGATTATGGTGATTTCCATCGGGGGACCATTGACAGGGCAACATCCTATTAACTCCTTAAGGACTAGGACTATGGGCGGACCCTAAACCCATTGAAAACAATGCATTTTGAGCCCGTACATGTACAGGCTTTGTCATTAAGGGGTTAAATTAGAAAGCTGGAAGTAGGATATGATAACTCAACCTATTAGCGGAGAAGTATGGAGGCTGTCAACTAAATCAACAGTTTTAGCCTTGGAAATAAAATTACCGGTGGATTGAAGTTCCCATGAAATCGCTTTTAAGTTCCGTCAAGGTATTGTGATAAACTTTCTCACAAGGGTCGGCTATATTTGTAAATGAAAAGCAATAAAAACAATATATCAAATTTCAATTTTCCAGTTAGCGAAAAAAAATGTGACTCCAGTAACTCCATTTATTGTCACATTTCGAGGAAGTTATTTTGTTACCGTGTAAAATATTAAAATATTATACTTTTGTCTTTCTGGGGTGTGCAGTTATTCATGCCGTTCATAAGTAACTCAAACATTAATGCTTTCTGTGCTTTGATGTATGTTGCACTCATACCCGGGAACCTTCGAAGGAGAGCTACAGTACCTGGAGCTCTTCCTCTTCCTGGAGAGGGGCTTAATGAGGGGGGGCAGGGCTAGCTTTCTGTGAAGGTGGAGATAGCCATATATGGGGGAGGGGCTAGCCCTGAAGAGTCTAAAGTGACCAGGAAGTAGGAGAGGAAGTGGGTGTGGCTAGTTACCACTCTCCTGCCCGGAGATAGAGGAAAGTGACCCAGAGACTCGGGGAAGCAGCATTTTACCCGGAGACTCCAGCTCCAATCCAGAGCGTTCCCTGGTACGATCCCACTGTATATTAGAATAAATTGCATACCGCCATGTCATAACTTCTTTCATCTACTCATATCACTAAATGTATACATGATGCATGTGGGAAGCACTGGGTTATTTACTAATTTGTGGGATGTTTTTTCATGCTGTAATCCCATTTCTGGTAACACTGAATGCATAATTACATAAAGTTTGAATTAAATAAAAGTAAGAATTATTTTTTTATTTATTTATTTATTTATTTATCTTTTACAGCCTCCTAACCACTGAAGATAAAAAAATATTGTGTTTAGAGCAAACCTTACCAACACATTTCATATTTTTTTCCAATGGAACTAACAACCACTTGGTTTGTGTTATAATTTCACTTTAATTTGTAAATGAAAATTTGAAAGAAAAAAATAAACAGATGCTTTGTGTAGGAACGGTAGCTAAGAACTTCCAGAGCAGCAGGATACTAATGTATTCATCATTCCTGTAGTCCAAAATAGCATAAAAGTGATTAATATTGGGAAAAAAAATAGAAAAAAATAATAAAATATTTACCCTGTCTAAAGGAACATCTCAAACCTTCATGTTTGCACGTCTTGATGGATCAATAGAGTAACAAAGAACAGCTGCGCCAAAGACTTCTGGAAATGCAAAACATGCAATAATGGTTGGAACAGAAAATAAAAAAGTGCTAATATGTAAAGGTGGCAGATGGCAAGTCTCTGTCTATGTTCTATAGTCACTCGTTAGGTAACCTTAATTTGCTTATGGATTTTAGAAGAACATTCTAGACTAAGACATTTTGAACTTATGGGCCACGGAATGGAAAGGCTTCGAACAGAGTTAGTATTTGTTTTATCTGCGATACATTTTCTTCCTTGAATTATTTCCCGACCTTGTTTGGAATAAGGTGAACACGCGCAAGCAGGGAAAACGCATCAGATATTTATTCTTTTAAAACAACATATGTTCATTGGCTTTTCGAATGCAGTCGCAAAAAGGATATTCAATAATATCCAAAAAAATTGAAAAAAAAGGAATATTTTTTTTAGCATCTATTGCATGTTGGTTGGCTTTTCAGATTTAGTCTCAAAAAAGGATAAATTCTGGTTCAAGTAAACCAAAAAACAAATCTGCTAATTAAGTATATTTTTCAAACTCACTTTGGGAAAGAACCTCTAAATAAGATTTACCTGCCCTATCTGATTCATAAGAACATATAACTGTTAATAGTGAGCGCAGATAATAATGTTAACAGCAACTCTAATATATATATATTTGTTTGCTCTTTTTTTTTAGAATTTTGGAAATATTATTTGAATATCCAAAAATTCTTAAAAAAAAAAACAAAAAAAAAAAAAAAGAACATCAATAGCCTGTAACTAGAATTATTGGCAACTCTAGAAGACTTAAAATTGTTGAAAATATTGATCAGGGTTTAGAAGGTCCACATAGGCTGCTAGAATTGAAACAAACAATAGTGGAATTGGTATCTTGTTAACAGTAAAAAGACAAAAAAAGCATTAGTAGAATTTGTAAACACATAAGGGGTTAAAACATACATATTCTGTTGCAAAAAATACAGACATTCTTTCATAGTTTTGGATTGTGTACGGAAACGTGAAAATAATGTGACACTTCAATTTTAATTGTCTTCCAAAATAACTAATTTTCTGTGGAATCCTGACAGCCTGCTAACTCGTATCACATAATCACTTGTTGTAGTACATATGTTCCCCAAAGGCATAGTAATCTTCTGAAGATGTGGTAAGTGTAATTATGTCACTCAGTAACACTCCAAAGAATTCTTCTCGGACTTAGAATGAAGGATGAAGAGACTTAGACCACAGACGTGCGGGGAAGACCAGGTGCTAAGCACTCTCCATATCTTCTAAAAGGCCCATCCCTACCATATAGACAAACTAAATGAGTGCCTTGGCCAATAAACCGGTGGGGGTATCACCACGATGTTCTCATCTATATTAGGCAAGAATAGGCAGGATGGGGGCATTAGAAACATAACTTGCCTAGTGCACTAGAAACCCTACGGCCAGCTCGGATCTTCTGGAATCCACCACTGTTGACCTTCATGATGACTAGATCTGAGAACAAACGTTCACTTATATTGGCTGAAAATGTTCATGTTCCTCCCCATGGAAACTTTGAAACTGTGCTTCAACGCTTAATCTCAGGGGTCATTTTTGGTTCAGTTTCTCCCAGGATGGCCAACGTCCCGCGCTCTACTCTGGACAACAACTCTCTTCATATTCACCCAGCCAAATGCTGATTGTAATGGGAGCTAAAATTCAAGACCCGTACAGACCTGTGCTCTACAGCTATCGTATTAATTTTGCTGTATTTTGCATCTTGTTCAATAATGCATCGTGTTCACCGGCAGTAACAAGATTATTGGGGAAAAAAATAAAGCTTCAGGTTGAAATGTCTTCCAGGCAAATGCAGGAAGAATTTCGGTATCTGGTGAGAATGCGACTTTCGTGTTTTATATAAAGGTTCATAATTTGGAGATTTTCTGCCATCTACTGGAAGGATTTTTTTTAAAAAAAATATATAGAGAGAGTACTCTTCTTCATCTTAAAAAAATAAAAATCATTACATTAACACTAAGTGGCACTTACTCTTTAAGGTGATTAATATTGCCAATGGAACATTAATTAGATATGGTTGGTCAGTTAAATTTAATTTTTTGCGTAACTGAGTTTTAAATCCGCATAGGAAACAGGTTTATATTTTCTTGTTAATATTATGTATTATCTACAGTTGGCTTCGGGGGTTTCAGAATCTGTATAGGATTAGCATGATTAAAATGTAGTTATTTATTGCTGAAAATTGCCCCAGGTTAAAAAAAAAAATTTTTTTGAAGGGATTTGATTTGAAAATTGGAACTGATTTGTCTGAGAATAAATCATTTAAATGTATTATTCAGAGACCTAACCCGAATATAAAATATATTATGACTCAGTGATAAATTAACGGCAAACAGACTTGGTGACTAAGAAAATATAATCAATATCTGCTAATAAATAAATAACACACAGCTCAGATAAATGCATTGTGATTTGTTACCGCCTCGTTACATAGCTAACAACAAATAAGCAGACCCAAACCCAACATGTTATTCATGTTTCAAGTGAGACGGATTAAGGTAATCAAATATCGTCGGTTTTGGCAAAAATAGGAATTCATGTCTCATCGGTCAATCGTATTAATTGCTAGATTAATTATATATGAAAGCTATAACTATAAAATATGTAACTAAAACAATAGATTTCTAGCTCTAAAAAAAACCCTCTTATCTATTATGAGCACAAAAAAATATGCTGAATAAGCAAACGTGCATGGTATCTACAGAGCCTGCTTAAGGCAGAGTTTGTTGCAGTAACAGCTCCCACCAGTAGGTGGCACTGCTCCTCGACATCTTATAACATACTGTGCGCTATAAGATCTATCCATTTAAGAGCAGAAAATTGTTGAAAATGTTTAATATTTTCCATTTGCTTCGTTCGTTAGAGAGGGAGATGGAGAGATATGAAATGAGCTCAAGTCCTGTTGACTCTTGCATGGTTAACCTAGCTGCTTCTCTGTCCATCACTTTGACGTGTACAGCATTTAGAACACTGACAGATAATGATTCAAGGTTTTTATGCTTTAGCGATGAGCTTTAAGGTATAAAGTTTAAAGTAGTAAATGTGAATTCAATGATCAGTTTGAACATCATGATGTTGGAGCATGAAATAAAGAAATAGGCAGGAAATGAACCACTCACGCATCTAGTCATAGCAATATGTTAGTATGAGCGTGTCCTACAGGCAAAAAAGTCAGTTCACTACTACAGCTGTGAGTTTGGTATAAAGTTTTAGAATGTATGGTTCATACTCCCAGCATTTCACCTGTCCAGATTGGGATACATGTGTTGGGGAATGTGGCCGGAGGTAGGGAAAGACGGGGGTCACACATGGAAGTGGGTGTGGTCAAGCATGCAAGTGGGTGGGGTCACATACATAAGTAGGCATGGTTGGAACTAGGGGGGTGGCTTTCTATATCCATTTGATGCTGTTTCCATACATATTATAATGACTTTTAGGACTGTAAAATGCTGCTATACCCTCATACCCAGCAAACAGTCTGAGTTCCTAGAAAAGAGGGAGGAAAGTGGAGGAAAGAGGAGGAAAGTGGAGGAAAGAGGGGCATCAGGGGAGGAAAGAGGGGCATCAGGAGAGGAAAGAGGGCCCAGGGGGATTTGGATTACCAAGACTGCGCCATTATGGAATAACGAGATGAAATGCAATCTAAAAATGAAAACATATTGGCTTAAGCCACATATACTAATAAGGTCCCAATATTCTAAAAATAATGTATTTTTCATAATTGGTAAATTGAATATAATAGAGAATAATACCGAAACAATCTGAACAATATATCACTCGAGTGCCTTTGACAAACAGCTTCACGTAGATTCTATTTTCCTCTAACATCTAAAAAAAAGTATGGAAGCATTTATCAAAAGTTGTACAAGATGAAATATGACCCGAGCCGGTTGCGGCGTTTTCATATTCATTAAAGTGCTTCCAAATCTTGATTTCTGCATGCTTGGGTAGCCGATTTAAACAGGAGACAAATGTAGACAATCCTAAACTATGACCATCCGTGTAATGTTCGTGAAAACCTGTCATTTTAGGGAGTAAAACAGCGAAACTCTCACTGGCAATGGAAATTCTCATTGATTAAAGGTCAGTTTAGCGTCTCACCAACAAAGAATGCATAATAAAATTGTTTGTATGCAGTCGTCAACATGTTTTAAATAAATAAATTACGTATCTTAAGGAGAAGCTGCAGCTCCATAGCTTTGTTGCTCTGCCCCTCTGTGGTCATGTTGGCTGCCAGGAGAGTCTCATTAGATTTTCTTAGGAATGTTTCTAGCCAACTCCGGAATATAGCGCATGGGCGCAGTCAGCAGGAGATGTATTTGGCCGAATAGATCTCCTATAAGCTTATGAGCTGGGGGGCCAGCAAAGAGAATGCAATTGGAGCGGTAATGCAGAATACCACCATACATTTGATAGGGGGAAAACATGATCATTTATAGGGACCGCTCATGACTATGACTGACCAAGCTTAGCAGCACTCAACGATCCAAGCAACGTGTTAATTCACTTAAAGCTGAGATGATGTCGATTTGAGTTGTCGGGGAGTTTGGGATGCTACATGTTGCAAAATATTTGGACTCCTTTGTCTGCACTCCTCTTTTTTGTTCTGTCTCCATTGGGAGGGTCTTTGTTCGTTGGAGTTGTCACGGAGCAGGAAGATTTACGGCCGCGTCGGAACAATATAACAGCCTCCCATTGTCTCGAAAAACAATAAAGCGGCTGCGGAGAAGAGGACGCGTTATACAGGTAAGGATCTAAACTGTAAACCAAGCAGAAATGCCTTATTCCAACAACATGATATAAAACGTGATATAAAATAGCATTTTTATGAACCTGAATGTTGTACAATGCAACATAAAGTTGTGTTTAAGCTCAAATATAGCCACATAAAATATTGTTAATGCATTCCTTTAAATCAGTTTAATTCGAAAACAATGCGCTCTTTACGGCGTAATAAGGGCCACTGGCCGGGCAGATGGCTTTTACTTTTCCGTTTACTTTAGTTTAAGTAAATTATTTCATAACGACTCTGGCTAGTTCACCCATCAAACCATCCGACAGCTGCTTCTGTTTGGCAATAGGCAGAAAGCCCGGATTATTTAGTCTTTGAAGCCAAAGATTTCTTATTTTCTTATCTTATCAACAAACAAGCGGTTCTTCTTTGTAATCAATGGATGCTTACTCACTTGGCACTAATTAGACTATAATTCACGATTGGCACATCCAGCCCAAATGTAAAATCAATTTAATGAAAGATTTAGCCAACTGTTAGCTTTTAAGTATAATGGCCAAATATCCATACATTTTTGTTTAACCCTTTGAATGGCAGGGGCTTAATATTATATTCGGGGATATATTTTTTGCTGGAAAAATAATGAGGACCCTTCAGGTCCCAACATAAGATCTTAAGATTGGGTATTTTTGCTTGTGGCTACAGATTGGGCCATGTAATTGACTTTTTCATCAACATGGCTCATTTATGAGCTCTCCTTGAAGACTTTGTATGGTGTGGTTTTAAAGTAATGTAATCTGGTAGGTTGAGTTGGGTCGGCACCAACATTGGTCATGGTGGACATTCACTGGTGTCTGTGATGGACAATTTAATGATGTTTTATTGACCTTCACAAACCTTGCCACGGATCCTGGTGCCCTCGTACGGAAACCTTGCCTATCCCTGATTAGATATCCCCATTATTTGGTGGTATAGATTAAAAACCTAGAAGTTACACATCTGGTAGGTTGAGTTCCTAGAAATCCTCACATGATGAGGTCTAAAGGAGTAAAAAGAGATCAACAATAGGGTGACCTAACAAATTTATTTGGGGTGACTAGATTTCCCCATCTGGTGGGTATTTTATAAGCATCCTCGGCTAAAATTGAATCCTCATCAGCCCTGAATAGATGGCACGATTCTTCACCAACAATGGATCAACCCAATTGAATTTAAACATTTGTGTGATCTCCGTCTCCTTCCATAACCTTGCAAACCATTCCACATGGTGGGTGTAGGATTTCCAGATCATCCCCCATAATGTTTTAATAGAAGACCCCCTCTGTGTTTCATACGTTGTCTCGGACAAGAATGTGAAATTTATATAATGTCATGTTGTAATATTAGTTACAGAGTTTATGAATTAACATTCATAAATTCTTCATTCTTCAAGGAGGTCAGAAGAATGATGCATTCCAGAGAGGAAAGAGGAATGGACAAGTTCGGTCACCAAATATGTAAAGAGGAGAAAAAAGGCGAAAAAAGGTCATAATCCAAAACTATCTGGCACATAAATGGTAAATACAATTTATTGATGGACCGTTTTACAATCTTTAACAACTTAAGAAAAAATTAATTATCAATCAACATCAGGTACAAAGAAAAGTGATAAATAATTTCATTTAAGGATAAGAAGTGTGCAGAGAATAATTAGCGCATCTATGCTTTAGGTATTTGTGTGCTAAAAACCAGGGTTTGGAGAGAAAAACAGAGCATAGAAAAGTTTTTATTCTATGGTGGATTTTTGTAGGTTGTTATTGTGTAAATGGGAATACGGTAAAAAATAAATAAATAGGTGTGATTCTTTGTTTGCAAGTATAGATTTATACTTTATGTGTAAACTACCAAGATTACATTTATCTGTTATATTTTTTTTCACCTTTTTGTGTGAGTGATATACAAACAGCTAGCTAAATGATATCATCAGGTCTCTTAGTCCATAATACACTAAAATAACATCTGCCACTTTTACCAAACCCTACTTTTCATGAAGGAAAATAGATATCGCCTTACTGGTCCTAGAAAACATGGAGTCTTCTGGCAAAGCACGTAGCTTTTATTTCATTGGCCAACACAGAGAAAGACGGATAGTCACATAACCTTCCAAGATCTTTATATCAACGGACCGGTGCCTCATTGTTTTAGTGTTTGTCAAGGCTCGGACTGGCACACCGGTCAAATGCCCAGTGGGCCACTGGCTGACAGCTCCCCATACTACACTGTGATGGACACCAGATGGACACTACATGGGCATAGTAGAAGCCTTATCAAACACTCATCTACAGACCCCAGACAAGCCAGAAGACTTGTTTTTCCCTCAGAAATCTCATGGTACTGCCACAAGGGATTCTGGGTAGGCGCATGCAAAAAAAAGGTCAATAATTATCATAAAAACCTTTTTCTGTGCCTTATTTAAAATGAGAAGGAGGCTCATAACGTCTACAAACCAAATGGTTAAGCAGCACTCCGAAACCATAAGTATTGAAACCAATCATCGCCAACAGGTACGATACAAATGTTCTCTACTTAAAAATATAGGAAAAAGGCCGGACATGGTTGACCCGATTCGCAGATAGATGTTTCATCATGAGTTTATAACGAAACACTTTTGCACGAAATGCGTTATTCGGATCCGGCTTTTTAGTCCTTCTGTTTATGTATTTTTAGATAAGGAAGATTCTTCGTATCATACCTGCTGGCGTTGATCGATTTCATTATGTGTGGGTTTTGGATTGTGTGCTTTTCACCGAAGAAGTCTGGATCCGATCCTGGGGCAGCCGGCTTTCGCACTCGGATCGGAGGAGCCCGGCGATTTTGAGTGTTATCTCATAACGTCTATAAAATTCTAATATTTTTTAGACAGAATCTTCATTCCGTCACTTCTGTTTTTGTCAATCACACACTGACCTTACAAATGGGGCCAATATTTTGCCTGAAATAAATCTTTATGTATGAGTGCCTAGTCCTCTTGTGTCCAACTAATGCATATTTTATCAAATCTATTAATTCTGCTCATTTTTGAGTTGTATTTTCTATCCCCATGGAACTGCAAGCAATTTTGAACATATATTTACCCTTTTTGATGTTAGAATGAGTTGATGCATTTGGATAAATTTACACAAATTTAACTCCCTGCAAAAGAAATAACAGTTTATTTAATTTAACTGGTTAGGCATCTGGCTTTTGTTTTATATCAAACAGGGGGGAAAAAAGAATAAAGGTAGAAGACTTGGAATGAATTGTGGTTCTTGGGGTTTCCATGGTGACAGATGAATGTCGTTTCAAAACTTATGTTCAGAAATCAGTGAGATACAGATCAGCAAACACAAAGCCCAAAAGTCGTTAAGTGAAAAGTATAGGTATTGTTAAGGTTTATATTTAGAGGTATGAGGTGGGCCACATACAGTCTACGCATGCAAGAATACAGAATCCCTTCTGTGAATCCATTTTTGTGACGCTGTCCGGGAGATCAATTAAAACTTCTTGGCTTCTTGGCAGGAGAGTGACAGTTTCCATTTACTCCTTTCTTAAAACGGAATATTCGAGGAAAACTATCCAAAGCCTATCGATGGTTTATCACTAAATGGAACCCTTGCAAAAACCGTGTTTGGATTCATAAACTTTAACACTAGATATAGTGTCCCTTTCCCTGCCCCCCTTCCAAGAAATCCATCAAACTTGGCAAATTGATAAAATTAGTAACGTAGTAATCAGAAATGGGATGGTTGTCACAAACACAAAGTCTATTTGACGAAAGTACTTGGCTGGTCCATGAGTATGACTAGTTGACGATTTGTTGTTTTTGTTGACACCTTGGACCGTCAACCAAAATGATGAATTTCTGACAAATTCTATTAAGTAAATAAGCAATCATACCCCCCAAAAAATGAAAACTTTCTCTAATACTAGTAAGCATTGATTTCAACCCTATTAAATGTTTTACTACAAAGAGTTTAAAGAATACATCCACTCAGAGTCCAATGGAAGACCAAGAAGATGGCTTCAACAACGTACACTCTAGATTCTCTTTTTCTAGTTATGCCTTGAAGACAGACCAGATATTGACTAGGGGCGATATCTGGTCTGGATATTCTAGATTCAAGCAAGATAGAGATTTTAGGAAGATCATGTAGAATCTGTGAAGATTCTACAAGATGAATTGCAAGATGTAGAAGCAACAGCATTGTTCTTTATCCAAAGGAATGAAAAGAATTAGGTCTAACTATCCAGATTTGCGGACAAATTGAAAAAATCAAGTCATAATGATCCTTATTCCCATGATTTCACATTATTTTTTGTTAAGAAGTGCAAAGGAAACACACCTTAATATGTACTTCATTCTACATCTGTCGTTTTATGCTAATTCATTCGCAGTTTTTTTCCCCCTTTCCTTTGGCTCCGTTGATACGAACATGGACTGTCTACTAATAAAGTTTCTGTCTGTGTAAAGTCATTTCCAATAGCATTGCATTTCCACCGGATTGCCAATCATGTAGTTTAACCAATCAGAAGGAAAGATTCATGCTGCAGCCGCAACGCTGTAATCATTACTAATTAGCAAAGCGTTTCATTCTGTGCATGTTTCCCAAAACTAGCAGTTTCCCAAAACTAGAGTCATAATTGTTCTATTCGCACACGAGAAGCAACGCAACCAGATGCAGGTTTTATGCGCGATGAAAAAAATGACTTTATCTGTATTTTTTGGGTAAAAAAAAAACCCTTTATTTTACAAACAGGGATTAATACAAGAAAGATAAGAATTGAAGCGTCTCTTAAAAAAAAACAGCTGTTAGAAGACGAAAGGAAAACTAATTCGCATGCTCTACGGGAACTAACCTTGTCTACAAAAGCCAAGGTTGATGCGTCCCATGCCATATTAAATCTAAGACGTGCGCTGTAATGAAAAGGGTAGCATTCCATGAAAATCGCCATTTTTTTCGTTAACGTAGTTATGGTTTATTAAATATGCAAATACTACGAAGGCAGAAACACATTGCAAATGAGCGTCTTGAAATGTTAAGCACTCCGCGTCTTCAAAAATTCAGCAATTTTCCAAAATGTTGCTCTTTTTTTTTTCTGTTCTTGAAAAATCCATCTAGCAAAAAAAAAAAAAATTAAAAATCAACATAATAATATACATAAGGGTAAAGTATATTGCATATATTATTCCGACATGGTTTTTTTTTAAAGGACGTAGCAGATTTAATTGCATTCGTTTGGTTCTGCTATTCCCTTCGCATGCAGTGTGATCAACCTTACTAACTTCAAAGGCAACAGCCATCACCATATGTTTCAAACACTTCACGTTTTATTATGGTTTTTATATACTTTGAAGTCTGCCCTCCCCAAAAGGCTCGAAATGGGAGGCAATCATGCCTTTCTATTATACCAAGATGCCTTTTATATTGCGGAGACGTTTAAAACGATATGAGGTCCTATCAGGGTAATGATATTGTACACATCAAAAGATAAACAAGGGGCATAAACACGTTAGGGGATAGGGAAATGAAAAGTACGAGCGCCATGTTAAAATGTCCTCAAGGAGACATAACTATTAGGTTATTGCGTACTAAAATGTAAGTCTAATGCGGTCAGTGGACTGAAACCCACCAAGCCTCGGCTTCTCCACAAGAAGATGTATTGACATTTATTGAGAAGGAATACAATAAAAAATAAAATGGTAGTGATTGAGGGATTAGCATGCCGGATTTGTTTCTGATTCTGATTGAGATCAACTCAGCAGCGCATCCCTCCTCAGGACCCTCTCAAGTTTTGTACACTTCGACAGTCTGACCCAGGCCACAAGGCAGCGCAAACCCAAAATGTAGGGCAGGTTTCTGCTACGTAAGGGAACTAACGACACAAGATAACCCATTTCGCCATTGTGTCCTTTAGCTTTTAAGTGCTGTTGGTGTAAAACTAGGTGCTATTCACCAAGAAGAGCCCCAGCTCTGATTTGAAGATTCTAAGCCACTGCCAGATGCCTTTTATGTGTGTGTTTTGTACATGCAGTTCCACATATAGCCACCGGGGTATCTAGAGTAAGAATGGCTTTGGGTAGCTTTTGCAACCTGACTCTATCCTTTTTGCGCTCCTTTTATGTATTCCATTTAGGCAAATATCCATTGGACAGCACTGGGTTGAGTACATTGAGCACTGTTGCCCTTGCCATTGTTAGCTAGATGTCCTTGGACACTTTACTATTGAGCCTCTAGTATGGCTTGCCCCTGGGTTTCTGGAGAGAAGGGCAGAGGGAAGAAGAGAATGGGAGGTGAGAATGGATATGGCAGAATGGACAATTAGTGGGTAATAGTGGAAGTATTGATGATAAAGAAATGTCCAAGGCAAGAAGCAGTATAGATAAAAGAGAAGGGCGCATTGAAGTGGCATTATGTGGAGAGAAGGGCTGCGTAGATCAAGGGAAATCTAAGATTCAATGGTTTTGTTACAAGATCTGTAAATGTTCCAATTTAGAATGTGGACGTATCTAATAATATAAGCCATATAACACCTGTACTGCGTATTGACAGAGCTCGTGTAAGTTCCTATGAGATCTCTTCTCATCTCTACCCAACAACACAAACGTATGCAAGATATTAAGCTATTTGTAGCCAAATTATACTTCTTAAGTCATAATGAGGAACTCAATCAGCGCATCTGTTGTAGCTGAAATCCCCGTGGGGGTGAGTGGCACGTGGTCCTCTCATTATAGCAAAGTCTTGTTTGTGGAAAATGATGTACCTCCGAAACTGATCCTTGAGGCTTACCGTGCTCCAAAGGGCTGACGCGTGACACCTGTGGGGTTTTTTAAGTTAATTGTTTGCCTGCCTATATAAATTAAAATATTGCTTGAATGTAGGACGGGGTTAGATTGCGTAAACTGTAATGTAGAGCCCAGGTCTTATGAGCCCTCTTAGCCTTAAACAGGAAGAAAATAGGGAAGCTAATAGGGCTTAACTACTGTCACAATGAAACTCAACTGGGACCTCACTCAGAGAGAGACTTTTCTTCCCAGTTGCATGGACATAATCAATGCGACTCTCTCTTGAAAGGATCTGTTGCTGGAGTGGCGGATCAGGTAAGTATGGGGCACTATGAGCCAGGGGCCACTAGGTATTTTCTTGGTGTGCCAGATGGCCATGACCTACAAAATAGTGGTAAAGGAAAACACAGAGACAGAAATTGGATTTAAAATGCCCCAGGGTTTTAGCAAATTATGAGACATGTTTTACTGTACAGAAAATGAAGAGCCCATATGATGAGCCGGTCCCTGCCTTGAACTGCCTCTTTAGAAGTAACTCTCCAAATACCACCGGCCGTAACAAAACCTCAACACGTGGATCGGGCACTACCCGCCAAACTACTGCAACTATGGGTCCCTCTTCATACAGCTTGATCCAATTGACCACGGGTCGAGGTTCACCTCCATACTAGGCAGGCTTACCAGACCTCACAAACTCCATCTCCCAAAGGCTGGAGCCCAACACTAACTCCTTGCGGAGGTGGCGTGCAGCCCAAAATATATTCCATTTCCGACACACCTCACCTTAAGTATCAATGACACTTAACTCAAGGGAGGGAGAGTGGGATAACTCGCTGAGTGAATAATGCCCTCAAACCAGGTTTGAAATACCTCCATTTTGAAACTGGCCCCTTGTGGGTTGTCCAAACCCAACAAACCAACCCTCTTTTTTTTTTTACCATCCTTCAGCCTCAGTCATTCCTCCTTTACCTTAAATCACCTCCATAGGGGACTCTGCCTGGACCAGTTCCCCATTAATACAGACTCAAATAATACAATGCTTTATCACGTAGTATATATATATAGTATTATTGAGTATATATATAATTATATATATTATAGTAATAATATGATAGTATATTATATTATTATATATGATAATTACTATAGTATATAGTATATTATATATATATATAATATAGTATATATATATATATACTGTGTTCAAAGCTGCTTGACTTGATTTGGTAAGAATTAGGTGCACAATTATAGCTGCAGAAATTAACTGTTCTCCGGAATGGGTGTTCTGACAATTTTACCGGTGATATTTACAGCATTTATTTCATATCCTTATTTATAGTAATAAAGTACATATATTAGAGTAAATATTTTTATTATCTGTGTGCTTGCATTAATGCTATACCTTTACTAGCATACTTGTGAGGAATGGCAATATTAAAGTGAAATGTCATACGTCATATTATTCCGACTCGGAAAAAGTTGCCAAAAAAAAAAAATAATAATAATAATAAACTCTGATTTCATTAATATGTTTTTCAACTTGAGATTTGAGCCTTTAGGGATTTATGTATCAGGAATTCTACAGAGCAAAACATGAATACTTTACAAGGCACTTAAATTATAAAACCGTTTCTACTAGCTCTGCATTGCTTGTTATATTTGATTGCCTATTTACTAGAGATATGCACTACGTACCAAAAAAATGGGAATGAGCAAATAAGGGTTAAAAATGAACAGGTTTATTTAAGATTTGGTTAACTTCTAATCCTCTGGTATATTAAATAATAAAACACAGAAACATAGAATTTTCCAGTATATCGGCCCCCATCTCATGTTTAAATTCCCTCGCTGTATTACCTCTACCAATCTCACTGGGAAGCTGTTCCACTTATCTACCAAACTCTCAGTAAAAAAAGAAAATTATGATAAAAAAATAATGATTTTAAAAAAAAAAACCCTATATTAGTTTACTAAAGGTTCAGACTTTTCGTGTCTAGGGGTTGTAGTTGCGACCCCCCGAAGTAAACCTAGAGCGTAGGCTTTACATGACTATGCGACAAATTTATAGCTATTTACTGAAAGTAATTTAATAAGAAAAATAATTCGTTTGAATTACAATTTATCTTAGAATTTTATTATTATACCTTTTATCTTATTTAAGCTTTGATCAATTGCATGAATCTTTTCTATATAGGCATTTACCAGTACTCGGGGCGGAGGGCGGTTGATCACTGTGACCATAGGGTTCTTTGATGGACTTTGGTCAGTCTGAAGATCGCCCCCCAGTGGCTAAAATAGGGATTGCTGTTTGGGTCTCCAAAGAAAATTGTAATTGTCACTCGAAAATTTGAATTTAGTACATATTCATGATAATCGCAGGATTTGCATATCAGCTATAAACTAAATACTAAAACACTGGCAGGTGCTAGAACTGTTCTAGATTGTGTCCTGGCTGCCCAACCCACAAGAAATGGCTGACTGTGCCACTGAAACTCAACCTGGTTGCCCTTCTGGGTTTTAAGGGTCCCTGAGCAAAAAATTTATAGGAGCCCCCTTTTTGTGACGTGCAAGTACTGCACCGCTAAACTCATCCTATTTCAACGGGGTAATCAGACATCTGGATGAATAGTTTTGTTGTTGTTGTTGTTGTTGTTGCGGTGTTCATTATTATTCTCTAGCAAACATTTTACTCCCCTATCTTTGTACTTTATATGAGTAAAGAGATTCGATTGAAATCGATAAAATTATCAGAACGTCAACGAAATCCAGATGTTGTGGTTTACACCGCCAGGCTCCTTATTCACAGTAAGCTTGTATATCCAACGTTCCTAACATTTTAATAATGAAAAAGGAGTATATAAAGAAAAAAAAAAGTAATCCTTTTAAAGCCTTTGTTTTAAGCTACTTCACAAATTAATTACCAGCTCGTCCAAGACTGTTATTGATTCCATTGGCTTACTGTTGGGAGAAATGCAATTATAATCTAGTCTGCAGTCTATCTTAGTTTAAAGCCAACGTGTTTCGACATTTCTATTCTTAGAAGGGTTATTTATCCATCATATGTAGGGTGTAGTTATTTAATGCTATTCGAAATAAAGTGTAAAATAAAAAAATATGTATACCATTTTGATGAGGATCCCATTGTTTCCATGGAAACATAGTGTTTGATGGCAGATAGGACCCATCCGGCCCCCGTCTAGTCTGCTGTAAAGACTCAAACCTTAATCAGCCGTTGGTCTCGTCTTAGATTCAGGAGCCGTATGCCTATCCCGCGCATGTTTAAATCCCCTCGCCGTATTAGCTTCTAGCACTGGGAGGCTGTCTAGCTACCACCCTACCATTTCCAAAGCACCTAAACATGAATTTACATTTAATGGTGAATTGTCATTTTCCATGTTGTCCTTGATCCTAATTGTTACCTATTCAACATCCTAATCATGCCAAACTATCCTTTTTTTGGTTTTTAGTGAACAAAAAATTCTAGAAGCTCATCTGTAGTCTTATAGAACAGTAGCTCGGTAGCGAGTGAGCGAGACTAGTGCTTTTCAGTTCTGTTGGTGTGAAAGTTGTGGTTGGTGCTCCAAAAGTGTCAGCGTCACAGAATAACTTAGTAACACATCATTAAGTAAAGAAAAATAATAATAATAATAATCATAAAAGTTTCCGAGAGCATTATCACAATTTTGGTTCCTGGTTTTTGCTTCTGGCACATATTTCCTCCCCCAAAAAATTCAAATTTTTCCCATAATTCTCGACCAAGAAAAAGAATATGACCAGCAGACCACATTCCGTGACTTAACCCCTTAAGGACAATGGGCGGTCCATAAACCCATTGAAAACAATGCATTTGACATTAAGGGGTTAAAAATAAATAACAATAAAATAAATAAATAATGTTGTTATTACTGGTTTTACGGTACATTTTGGAAAAAAAAATATCAAAAATACTGCTTTCTTTTTCAATAATAAGAGACCCTGACATTGTGCACAACTGGACCCCATCTACTTACGGTTTACAGCCAGCTCCGTTTAAACATAAATCCAAAGTACGTCTCCACCGGCATGTTTGCTGTAAAGCTTCATTAGAGTAATCTTTGTACGGTACAGCGGAATATATATTAATACTCCGGCAGCAGATGAGCTTTGATAACATTAATACAGCACTCGAGTCTCACGATATTAGCCCGTATAATTAGCATGCGCATGGAGGAAAGCTACTTATCGCTGCCTATATGAGTATAATAAAAATCATGCTTATGCAGCTCGATAAATCCGCGTGGTAAATAATAATAAATCCGCGTGGTAAGTAATCATCCTGCATTTTTCTGGTTCCTTTCCATTGAGCAATCCTGATAAAAATGTCATGTAGACTTTTATCTTGGTTATCAAGGGAATGGCCTTTTAAAGTGGAACTTCCGCCATTTTTCTTTTTATCTCCTAGCTATTGTCAGATGGCTCTAAGATATAGTATATAGATTATAATAATTAATATTATAGTTTATTTATTTGATGTTATTTAGTATAATATTATATATTATATTTAATATATAAATTTATTATTTAATTATAGATTTGTAATATATTATATATATATATAAGATTTTTGTTGCAAACAAAAATGTGTCATAATTAGTACTTTATTTGTTCATCTGCCGATGCGGGATGCTTGGATGGTGGGATATCTTTGGGCTAATTGGAGATAGATGGAAGCCTACTGGAAACCTGAACACAGCACAGATTGTGTCACATGTGGTATAGCATGCAACATAATCATGTATGTACGTAACTTTCTCATAGGAACATTTGTGCCATTGGAACCACCATGCATTATACACTATATAGACAAAAGTATTGGGACACCTGACCATTACACCACCAGGGAGTTTGGATGACATCGTATTCCAAATAAATAGACATTAATATGTAGTTGCCCCCCCCCTTTGTAGCTATAACAGCCTCCACTCTTCTGGGAAGACTTTCCACAAGATTTTGGATGTTTCTGTGGGAATGTTTGCACATTCATCCAGTAGAGCGTTTGTGAGGTCAGGGGCTGATGTTGGACGAGATGTCCCGGCTCGCAATCTCTGTTCCAGTTCATCCCAAAGGAGTGGTGGAGCTCAGAGCTCTTAGCTGCTGGTCAAGTTCTTTTGCACCAAACTCATCCAACCATGTCTTTATGGGCCTTGCTTTGTGCGCTGGGGCACAGTCACGCTGGAATAAAAAAGGGTCTTCCCCAAACTGTTTCCACAAAGTTGTAAGCATAGCATTGTCCAAAATGTCTTGGTATGACCCCTTCGGCATTGTACATTTTGGACAACCTACTGTACCTCACTAGCAAGCACCATGAAGGCTATGCTATATGTCTGGGGTTGTTGGTTCTCTTGGGCAGAGGAGGTGTGCCTTGCATTTTGGTTCTATGACCAGGATAAGACTGATATACCCATGGATATATCCATAATGGTGTAAGAGAGCTAAAACTTGAGCTACTGTACGATGGGGTTGAGCTTCTCTTAAACATTTTAGTATATTTTGTTAAACCTTAGGATAGAATCCAAGGTCTGCTATGGTTCATATGTCATTTTGTTTTCCATCTTCTTCTAAAAAGCACTACATCGTTAAAACGACAACGTTCCTTATAATAAGAAAAGAGGTAGAAATGTAAAAGTCTGGAACATATGCGGTATTTATTAGGAAATGTATATGCCACAAATGAAATTAGCATTGTAAATGAGAAAACATAATAAGTTCTCCTTTATACATCTGCTTTATATTAGCGTGACTTTGTAAACCGCCGGTGGACACGATATATTAATAACAGCTCCCTAATTCACTGTAACCAAGATATTCACCGGAGTCATTTTAGCAAAAGGGTTATTAAAATTGTTCTAATGTAAAGGAGACAATTTGCTTTAATTTCCTGCAGTTTTAATTTTGCTCTGATTTAACATTCCCTTACCTCCTGCCATAAAAACCCAGGTCGTTTTGCGGGGGTTTTTTTTAGTGCTTTGTTAGCAAATGTCATGTTTTTTCTTTTGTATACCCTGCTTTTTTTACTATGCATATTCTACTAATTTTACATGCTCACCAAGGGATGAAAATCAAGGGTTCTATGAGAACATCCTATTTCTGTGTTAATCTTAAAATAAATAAGAAAGATAATCTGCTAAAAGCTCTTCAAATATAAATGCTAGATCTCAAATTAAGTTTTTAGTATATAGTTTTTTTTTTATGTGTCCTTTTTCCGATTTATTTTATTGCGATATCTAGAGGACATAGATATGGACATTGAGATGGTTTTTCGCTCATGGAGCCACATCCAAGAGGATTTAGCTTTTTGGTGGGAGAGATGCTGCTTTATGGTTCTCATCTCTTTTTGAATTCTTGAAGGACCAAGACCAAGGAGAGGAAGCGATGGGATCCTTCTGGGATCTGGTAGTTACTGTGGCTCTTGTAAAAGCACATTTTGGGTCACACTTCACTTTCTTCACCTTGGCTTGGCACCAGATCATCAAAATACTTTTTGTTTGGAGGTGTGAGCTGAAAAAGAAGATATCGATAAGCTATGTGAAAAGCAAGAGAAGACAAGCCATAGATAAATTGAAGATTTTAAAAAAAAACAGGTAGAGGAGGTGTGAGTTTTGGTGGCAAAACCAAGAAGTGCCCTATAAGTTCTGATCAAGGTTTTAAAATATGTACATCCTAAGTAAATAGGAACTCAAAGGAGGCTTCACAAAGTAGAGTAGTAGATGGTGAGTGATGTGTGAGCATCAATGTTTTCAATGGATTGGAGGAAATCCAGGAAATTGAATTCAAACCGGAACTAAGTTGTAGTACTGGAGATGAGAGATTATAAGGGCAAGAAGTAGATGATTTGTGGCTTTTTGGGTGAAAACAGGGCAGATGTAAGTGAGGTGAAGGGGCAGCTTTTTGTATGTGATGAATGATAGGACAGAATCATAGCTCATGGTTAGAAGATGGAATAGTGCTAAATAATTATTATATATGGGGTTATTAAAAACCACATATTTTAGAAAACACAGCAAAAAAACTCTTGCGTTTGTGTGAAATTATTACACTGGTGAGAAGATGTAAGAGTGACGTGCATAGAACGCCAATAAATGACACTCAAGTGTATACTCAGACGTTAGGGCATTACCGCTATGTTAATGGATACAATTTAGAAAACGTAGATTATGACAAGTCGGAAAGCAGAAATTTCATTAATGCCGTGGAATGTTTCGCCAGTAAATCAATAATTCATTTACATCCATAAAATGCTGACTGCATAAAAGCTGAAATTGTTGGCTTTGAACCAGTAAAGAAAGCCATTATGTTAAGTTTCCAAAAGAAGACTCGCGGATAAGCGAGATAACTTTACCGCAGAGGTTTGTATACATAAATCGAGAGTTATGTTTATTGTCATACAATACACTTTATTGTTTATTTCCTGTAGCTGCTTTCCAAAATTTAAATATAGCATAGTATTAGAATTGTCTGGGATCATTGTAGAAGAAGTAGAAATAAAGAGACTCCCGGACCAATAGGGAAGAGCAGACGTTACTGGCCAGGCCGGTCTGAATTGTTGGACTGGGTGGAACAAATGGTTTTTGTAATAATCTATAAAAGGTGTGAAACCTAAATTAATGATCAATCCCAAACTCTCATCCATCTAGCTCTTGGATTGTTTTTTGGCATCTACCAATCAGATCTCTAGAGGCTCCCCAGCTAGCAAGTGAGTGACTGGAAAGCGTTATAGTTTAGGATTACCTAAATGGTAGACTACCCAGAGCTCTGCCTCTTCTCCGAGAGTGGCTTTGTGAAAGGGTGGGGCGCATCTGCATATATAGGGGCAGGGCTACTCACAAATAGAGGTGGAGCTAGACCCAGACACCCTTTAGTAGGTAGTTAGTGGTCAAAGAGTAAGGCAGAGTGGGCGTGGCCACATGTTGCTCCCCGCCCAGAAAAAGAAGAAACTGACCCGGAGACTAAGGGAAATAGGGCTTCACCCAGAGTCTCCACGTCAAACTCAAGACAGTTTCCAGCTATGATTATAACTTTGGTTTTATGCAAATGTATTTACTTGGGTTTGACTGTCACGGACCGGGTACACAGGTAGGGAATGAGCCCAGGTGCAGAGGATACTACAGACGAGCGGAAAGAAACGAACCACAGACTGATTTTAATATGGATTGTATTGCCAAACAGAGTATAAACATATACAGATAGTAAGTCTCTTTGTTAGAAGCCCGCTGGTGGGGCACACGCATAGTAGCTCTGGATGGGGAACACACGACAGGAAGCCTTCTGGATTGGGCACACACGACAGGAAGCCCTCTGGATGGGGCACACGCGACAGGAAGCCCTCTGGATGGAGCACACGCGACAGGAAGCCCTCTGGATGGGGCACACGCGACAGGAAGCCCTCTGGATGGGGCACACGGCAGATAAGCCCTCTTGCAGGGCACACGGCAGATAAGCCCACTTGCAGGGCGCACGGCAGATAAGCCCACTTGCAGGGCACTCGGCTTGGGAGTCTGTTTGCAGGGCACTCGGCTTAGGAGTCCTCTTGTGGGGTTCTGGCCGCAACTCAGGAACAACTCAGGAACAGGAACAACTCATGAACAGGATCAAAACAGGTAGGCCAGAAACATTAATGTTAAGGCCCAGACTGAAGGGCTCGGCAGGTTTATAAAGCCTGGCTTGATCAGGTGATATGAAGCAGCTGGACCTGATAATCACTTCAGAGTGTTTCACAGTGACAGGGGTGGCCACTAGTGGGTGGTAAGGAAAATGAGCAGCACAAGTCCAGACAGCGAAGGGTGAAACGTTATATTGACTTCACACCTATGTGCTATTTGATCTTCTAACGGCAAATGCTTATCACCCACTTGTCTTCTACTGTCATGCCACACACAAACAATATTTTTTGGAGGTGCTAATTTAAAACAACCTCTTGAAAAGTGATATTTGGTTAATCCCATGATTATATCCTTTTTTTAAAAAAAAAGGGAAATATCACTGCTTGCGAAAATAAAGGGACTCTTAATTACTTCCTGAAACTACATTACGATGTAAAAATAATGGCACACGTGATGCAGCTGGCTGCGGAAACTCTGGCCCGAAGAAGATCTTTTTCCGTAGGACGGAATGCGAAATTTTCTTCCATTTTTGCAATATGGCCAAAAAGTGTTTTTCCCGCTTCGAAAAATATCCTTCAACGTGAGATCAGGTCTCTCCGCCAATCCTTAGAAAAGTGATGACATCATTCATCAGGCATATTTTATTATTGTGGTGGTACTGAGTCATTTTCTCTTTAAAAA
>VKOC01005779.1:0-31376 GCA_009364415.1 Spea multiplicata
TACAGTAATATAACCCCCAGCACTGTATACAGTAATAACCCCCAGCGCTGTATACAGTAATAACAGTGGTTATTATTGTATTATGTAACCTGTGTGCATCTAATATGTCCTGAATATTGATGGTTTTATCCTGAACTACTCAGTACGATGAGAAGAATGGAATTGAGCTTCTTCATTCGGTATCCGCCCTACGTGATCGAAAGTACAGCCCTCATACCCACCAAAACTCAAGCAGCTCATGTCATGGAGGTGACTTTTGCTTTGGTTACTTTGTATCAGAATAAACAATTCATTGTCTGTACCTCGTATGTCTTTATTGTTGTTTGCTACGACTTTACTGAGTGTATTGGATTCATGGGGTTCCCGCGTGTCGTATAGAAGACTTGCCGGTCCTGAAGCTTCCGCGACTAAATCATTCTTTCTGTTTCCCAGGATTTGCCACCCTTGGCCGAAATCAGAAGACAAGAAAAAACATGTTCGTCCTGACGGCGGTAAAGAGACATCCTATTTACTGTTTATTTTTCCGAATGACACCACGGGGGCTGCTTTTGTTTTAGTGAAAGAGTCATTATTATAAATACTGGGATATGTGATCCCAAGAGCCTCTCATTCCCAGACCTATTAGTAATGACATCGAGTGAGGAAGACGTGGGGTAACTTACTGGCCCTGCTGTCTCCCACACCTTCCTCTCCGTTAACCCCGTTAGTGCTGTCTCAATCAGCAGAACTGTAATGTTACGCTTTTCCTCTGCAGGTTTAATCACAAAACGACACCAGCTTTTAAGAAGCTTTTTAGGTTTAAATGGCAACAACCAATCAGCGCCTGCATTTGGGCAAAACATATGAATGAGGCATAATTGTACTTGATTGGAGATTGGTTCTGGGAAGAGTCTGGGTACCGGGCAGCGCTAGGAATGACGGATACGGATATCTTTAGTTATAAGTGTGAAATTGAGCAGAATAAGTGGGACAGCACCTTTAACCGACACCTGGGATTTTTAAATACTTTTCTAACAGACTTTAATTTGTACTTCCTGTAGTTTCTTTAGGTTTTTGGGGTTTTTTTGTTCCTATAGAGAGATCTAAGCAGATACAAAGTAGTTAGCCCTCGTCCTTAAATGGAGATTTCTTGGCAGCAGAGCTTTTAATTTTATTGAATTTATTTAAATCTATCGTTTGGGATGAACTGGAACGGAGATTGCGAGCCGGACGTCTCGTCCAACATCAGCGCCTGACCTCACAAACGAGCAATGAACGAGCAAAAATCCCCATAGAAACTCCCCAAAATCTTGTGGAAAGTCTTCCCAGAAGAGCCATTATAGCTGCAAAGGGGGATGACTTCATATTAATGTCTATTTATTTAGAATGTGATGTCATCAAAGTCCCTGTTGCTGTAATGGTCAGGTGTCCCAATACTTTTGTCCATATAGTGTACTTGAACTAGAGCGATGCCGTCACATGCAACCCAGCGTGTGTCATACAAAGCACTTATTAGCGGCAATACGAGGCTTCACGCAAGGGGCGTCTGATGTCATTGGCTGCATACGACGTCTGACGTCTCTTATCTCACTACCAAAATCTTCTGTTCAGGAGTACTGAGTATTACCCACCATGACGCAGTAACTTCTACCTTTTGATGACATATTAGCCAATCATCTGCGTGGGATGACCTGGCGTTGCCTCACCGCATGCCTCCCCTGTGATCCGCTGCTGTTACAGTAACCGCTGCTGTCACCGGATGTGTTGGATGTTGATGCAAAAGAATCTGCAGTACTGGAAAGTGACCACAGGGTGGCGCCATCAGCTGCAGCAAAGGCCTTTTTGTGCAATCAGGTGGTTTCTGCGCAGGGAATTCACAAAATAACCTAAAATTATGCAAACCGCAACTTTTAATACATTTCCTTTAACCCTTTTATTGCTAGGGCGGTTTAGCAATATGCGTCAACCCATTCTTGAAATTACCTTGAGTATTTTTTTTTAATTTTAGGCATAAAAGGTGTTGGTTGCTATGGTGACTGCTCCGCTTTTACCCTCTTTGTACCAGAATACAGTGTGTGTGTATACAGTTCCTGGGGTTAGGAGATGCCCGTAATATTACAAATAGTCTGGCACAGCTGCCCTTCTACGGCCCGGCTAATCCATTCAGCTCCAATTAGAGACCTCACTTAGAGAGTCCTGGACAGAACTCCATCACTCTCATCCAGATATATATATATAGAGAGATAACTATATAGATAGATATAATTTATATATAACCCACAGTTATTAATGTATACAGTGCTAGGGGGATATATTAATGTATACAGCACTGGGGGTTATTTATATATATATATATATATATGATGCACAAGGCCATCCTTGGTATTTTGATTGCTTCGAAGCATCCTTGAAATCCCCAAATTAAATCATCTTTAATTTTATTCTATCGAGGTTATAACAGCGCCCTCCCCCACCGTGGAGCCATAACATGATTCACTCTATGAGTCACTGGTCCATTTAATGTTCACCTCCTCACTTTCGGTTCTGTAAATGGAACCTATAATTTTCTGTTAACCCAAATTTACACGATGAATAAAAATCACGTCATTTGCCGCATTTAAACCTCTTAGTCAGTGTGTTCAAACATCGTCCCTTAATACGCTAATGTAGGAATGTGTTCACAAATGTCACAGGTTGACTCTCTAGCGGCATACGGTCCTGCGCACAAGAGCATTCTGCGACTAGCGTACCCCTGGGGTGCTGTGTGACCAAGTGCATAGCTCCCAAGTATCCCAGTTTTTGCAGAACGCTCTCGATTTGCAGCCACTCTCCCGCGTAGCTGCCCCACTATCCTGCTTTTCTTGCAGCATCCGTAGTGTAAATGGACCGGTTGGGGCGATTGGAGATCCCCCTTGCAGCTGGCCCATTGAGTAGTCCAAGTAGTCCCAGTTTTGTGCCGGTATGACTGCAGTCCCACTGGACCGTCCACCCTTGGACTAGACCTAGTCAGCCTAGGCCAGAATACATCGATGCAGGGGATTAAAGCAGAATTTGGGGCTCAAAGAGGGACTGTCCGTCCTAAGTATGGCCACTTGGAAGGTATGCAACAATTCCCATTCAGATCAGGGCCTTGAGGTGGGAGAATTGGGCAAAACAGCTAAAATTGTGAGATTTGTAGTTCCCCTGGTGTGTGTGTGGGGGGGTGTTTCATATTCTGTCTGCATCCATGTTCCAAAAATCTCCATAATTAAAATTAATGGAAAGGAAATAAATATAAAGCAGGAAACATTGCGCTTCTATTTGGGGATCTTTTCATCCAAGCAGTGGGTGTTTTTTTTTCCCAGAAATCTTTTTTTTTATTTTATTTTTTAACACAAACAATAAGATTTCCAAACCGTAATTATATTTTACCGCGGTTGGTGAATGGAGGGAGTTTATATTTGTTCAGCGGATGCCGTTTTCTGCATTGTCACATTTTCTGCCAATTACCGTAGTTTCGTCGTTATTTCCGACTCGTTTGGAATTTTGGTTTTCTATACAATGTTTCTGTAAGTTTTCCTTCCAAATATTGCAGCATTAAAGAGGAAAAGCACAATAGGATAAATTTAGGAACATATCATAGCTGCGGGGCCGTGCACCCTAAAACATTTTAGAGCTCAACTTCCGCTCATTCCCCCACAAAAAAAAGATTGTTCTCGTTTGACCTAAAATCACTCTTTGGAAGTAATTTCTTCCCTCCGCAGGCCCCGCTGTGAAACGCATAACATCAGCTCTAAGGCTTACAGTAGCTTTTAGTCCCCATGGGGTAATAATACGCCCCTAAACAAGGTCCTAGGCTTTTATATTCATGTAGAGCATCATCCCCGAGATTAAGGGACTTTGCGCCTGTGGTTCCCAGGAGTCGGTGTCATTACCGCAGAAGAACATCTAATGCTGGATTCTAACTTCTAACCCATTATCTCAGACTCTTCCGTGATGCGTCGGATATTTATAATCGATTTTAAGGCTTTGCAGACGTTCTTCTACAAACGCTTAAAGTGCATTTGTTACTTCACCCACATCCTATATTTTTCAGTCCTTTACATTAAATTAACCCTTTATAATGGTGTCCAGCTTAGGGTGGTGGGGTCTGTGCCCCATCCAACTTACTGCTTCAGAGTCCCGTGGAGGCCACATGGCACACATAATGGAGGTCTGGCCGGGTCAGACTTTGGCGTAAACGTGAAAGCGTGGATCCATCCTGCCTCGTATCAATGTTTCAGGCTACTGCTGGTGCGGGGGATATTTTCTTGGCACACTTTGGGCCCCTTAGGACCAATTGAGCGACGCTTAAACGCGACGGCCTACCAGAGAATTGCTGCTGACCATATCCATCCCTTTATGATCTTCCAGCAGGATAATGCACCGTATCTCAAAGCTCATCAACCCAAGCTGGTTTCTGGAACATGGACCAAAATCTGAGTAACGTTTCCAGCACCTCGTAGAAAGTCTGCCACGAAGAATGAAGGCAAAAGGGAGTCTGACCCGGGACTAGCAAAGTGCACCTAATAAAGTGGCCAGCGAACACATGCTATATATATATATATATATATATATATATATAGGGAATGCGTATATTTGGCATTGAAGAGGATAACTTCTCATAACAGTCAACGACACTTTGTAACAAAAGCCAGAGACATTTACTTTAAATTAACAAAAACATTTATTGGCACAATTGGAAAACAAAAATACATCAGTAAAAACAAACATTTTGCAGGAAATTATTGCAATTTTTAACCCTGTAATGATATATGGGGAGGAAAAAAAACAAAAAAGTACCAGTGATACCCAATGGCTGAAGAGGTGGAAAATACACCCCTCCCACACTCAAAGGGTTAAATGTTACAAAAAAATATAACAACCCCACAAGTTACTAAGAACTGTATATATGTAAACGTCTCCAGCACATAAAGGGTTACATTGCGGTGTTAACCGCTTCAGCCCCAGAATAGACAAAGCACTCCGGTACGGACGTCAGTGTCAGCGACATCTTCAGTGATTTTCTACCAAAAAATTATTTTGTATTTAACACTCAATTCTGAACCAAAATCTAGGTTTCTTTGCTTTTTTTCCCCCCCATCCCTGCCATAGATAGCAAATATTTGGAATTATTTTACCTGTAAATAACCCCCTGAAACGGGTTATTATGTTACGTAAAATTACAGTGTAACATGTTAACTATTGGTTCCTGTTGTGTAACCCCAAATATATTGGGGGGGCCTGGAGGCAGGAATTGCATGCGACGCCTCGCATTATCCGGAATCCGCATTAAAAAGCACAGGTTTAGTTCCACGCCGTGTCTGCGTCTCGATGCTTCCGCCCCCCCTTTGGATGCATTTACCGATCGATGTGTCCATTATTATTATTATTATACGCGTTGGAGGAAGTGCCGGGCAGCGTAATTAGCAGCGCATCCTGTGGAAGTCTCTGAAAGCTCTTTGTGCAGGATATGAACGAGACCCCGGGGGGGCGATGCACATGGGGTGGGGATTAACATTAGATTGTTAAAGGTGGACTCTGTCCCTGCACCCAGTTCTCCCCCTGGGCCCCCATAGCATTACAATATACCCCACCGGTCCAGTAACAGGAGATCATTAATGGCATCATTAAAAATTGGGCATTTGCCATGTTGGGACCGAGGGTTGCACCCCCCCTCCCCCGGAGTTGGCACTTGGTGGGCTGTGCGCATGTAACACTTTGGGTTGTTTCTACACCAAGTGATGTATTTGGACCTACATTTCTGCAACGTTCAGACTCAACGTTATAGGGTAGTAAAAATACGAGAAGGGGTTAAGGCAACATTCCAGTGCAGCTCAGATCCGGCGTTTCGGTGGAGACCGCCTCAACTCCACAAGGGCCCCCCCAAAAAAATGGCTGAACCAAGACCACGGATTAGTACAGAACAGGGAGATTCTAACTTAACATCAGAACCTCAGCGAGACGAGCTTGGACTCGACCCAAGATCTCACCGATTCTGGACGACATCGACCCGGTATTAACAAAGACAATAAAAATTAACCCTTTCTGTGCCAGGGACCTGCCACATTTGCCCGACTGCAATAGTCATCGTGGAATGTTACAGCTTTCTCGAAACAATTCTCCTTGGAGAAAGGTCCTCAACCCTCATCCTTTCGCGTTTCTCATTACTTTATGAATTTTAACTACCAAGAAAACAGATAATTGGTCCAGAAAGGGAGGGATCTGGACTCCTTGGATGACCAGAATTTGCGGAGTTCTCTGTAAGCGGCAGTTTTGGTTCTGTTCAGTTTTGTTAAAGCATTGGATCAGAACGTCTGTTTTGGACGGGTTGGACGTCCCTGGAATCGCGTGAGAATATTGCACATTGGAAAGTTCTCATTCGGTTTTTCCGTCTCGGTCATGCGCAGAAGGTTGTCAGCCGGACGACGTCGCCGTGATCGGGCTGAGCTTTAACTGATGGACGGGAGACCTGAGCGGGACCGCATTCAATACAGAACTCGGAAAATTGAAGCAAGAGCCTTCGAAGCTCTTCCCAATGTTCAGATCTTCAGCGAAGAAGGACATGGAGTCTCTCTTGCAGGACGCCGCCGGGGCACTCGGTTTGGAAGAAAAGACCTCGGATTCATAGTGCAGCAACTGGCCCATGAAACTGAAGTTTGGGGAAATGAGGCTTCGACGCTGCTTTATGAACTCGAAGGCTTCTTCCAGACGCAGTCTTCTGGCCTTCATAAGGTAAGCGATGCAGATAGTCGGAGACCTGGAGATGCCGGCTTCACAGTGCACAAGGACTCTTCCTCCAGAGCATCTCACAGTGTCTGCAAGACATATATATACGGCAAATAAGAAACAGGTGTCGACCATCCATAACACCATCTAGACATTACAGCTAAAGGTAAACAGCTTGTCCAGTTAAAAATATTTCCCACCTTGAGCATATAGCCCAATGCTGCATACAGTAATATAACCCCCCAGCACTGTATACAGTAATGTCAGTCGGTGACAAGAACCTCATTTTGCTCCAATAAACTCCCTTTATCTGCACACCTGGAGCTGCCATTGCCGTCAGTCATGTGATATGTTGGGTGACTTTTCCGGCCCAAGCACCACACTGAGCTGATGCTTTATGGCGATGCTAATGAAGTCCTTTCCTCCATAGACTTTCATTAGTCTGACCGAGCCATTGTATTAGCCAAGAATGAGCTAGAGGACATTCATCTAGTAGATTTGGCCGATATACAGCTGCCTGGAAACATTCTGCAAAAACTGTTTTGCAACAGTTTGCAAAATTATTGCGCATTTTTCTTTCAAAACATTTTTAATCTGATGCTAATAATAACAATAATAGGATTTTTGTGGGAGTTCCCTTTAAATGATACATTTACATAACAGCGACAGCGGAAACCCAACTGGTCCGTCTGGTTTGCTCTTCTCCCTACTTTGAGGTCTCGATAGCACTCAGCGGACGTCTCGCACTACACTCAGTCTTTATGACTTTTCTCGTACTGCGGGTTTGTTGGCCAAAGTTTATAATCCTACAGCCTGCAGATCAGAAGCCCACAGAAAGCTGGGTCAACGGCCCCCGGTAATCAGAACCATTAAGAGAGTCTCGGCCCCTCGCCCTTATTAATGACCGGAGCAGACAAACAGGTCGGGTTCCTGTAATTAGAAGTCATTCTGCCTACTTACAGCTCTGCGAGGCTCATGAATTGCCAAAGTTACCCTTTTGTTAACCCCACCCGTTAATTAAACGCCCCCCCCCGCGTCTATCCCCCTGCTATAAACAGCTGGATTTTTATGTCTTTGCTTTGTACCAAAAAATGTGCATTCTTCACAAGACATTATGCCACAATTAACCAAACATGGCCCCTTTCTTTACTCAAATTGTAGGGCAATAAATTGATAAAACTCCTCAAATACCATTTCCCTCCCTGGATTTCCCCCTTGCTAATAAAAAGGTCTTTTACACATTTAACTCTGCAACATCCTTTTACAATCATCCCCAAGAAGGGGTTACACATTTAGGAAATATATTACAGGATAGAAGTTTATTTTGAATGAGCAGAAATGTAGATGGGTGAGAAGTTTAGATGGAATATAGTGAGGATTTACTTTATTAAAAGGGTGGTAGACAAATGGAACAGCCACCCAGCAGAAGTGGTAGAGGCCAATACAGCGAGGTAATTTAAAGATGCACGAGGAGCTCCAGGACATGTAACTCACCGATAAAGTCGATTGCCTCTTGGAAATGGCTGCTGATATCCGCCGTGTGGTTGTCATCCACCGGTATCCACTTGTAATTATACTGGTCTTTAAAGGACTCGGCGGTCTTCCTGGAGACGTTCAGTAAGGCGGTGATGCGAAGACTGGCGAGGGAGTCACATCTGGAAGCGTGGTGGGCGCTGCCGAGGTAAAGAAACGGAAGAATCTCGACAGGGCTCCCCTAAACATCAAGAAACAAAAGAGAACGTTAGTTGTTACGATCAGCGCCGTACGGTCTACGCATGGACATTCTATCTCCGCGATTCGGGACACAGAAGCCTTTAACCGCCCGCCAGAGGGCAGATTTTAGGGTGGAAATCGCACCATAATACACAAGGCGGTTATAACCGGGGCTGAATCTTCAGCGATTTGCGGTTATAAATGTAAAGCCGAGTGAATCAGAGGGTGATGCCCACACAGCCCTCCCCCCGCCGTGCCCACGGCTATGAGGCAATAGCTGCCAAGCCACCCACATCCTGCACAGACCTGCAAGCCCAACATAAACGCCAACCTTCAGAGCTGAGCAGCACGCAAAGAGTTAAAAGACGCAGAATATATTCATATACATGGTACCTGCCAACCTACCTATACCAATTAATATCCGAATCCACAAGGAAGTGATTGCAATAAACTAAAAAGTCTTGTGTTTTAATGTATCGGATCGGATTAAAAGGGCCGGAAGGAGAGATCCCAGCCAGCGGATCACAGGATTTAATTCATTAACTCTTAGATCCCCTTCCTTCAGAGCTTTTCCCTTATCTGGATCTCAGTATTTCAGGACACGGTCACATCCTGCCTGGAAACGGATTATGAGAATTACAGCAGATGATGGAACGCACCATCACATGCGCTGCTTCAACTGTGATCCATTCGTTATTTTTACTTAAAGGGGGGGTGGTAGATAAGTGGGACAGCCTACCAACTGAAGTGGTAGAGAGTAATACAGTGAGGGTATTAAACATGCATGGGATAGACAGACGGCTCCTGAATCTAAGACGAGACCAACGACTGATTAAGGTTTGAGTCTTTACAGCAGGAGAAACGGGCGAATAGATGGGGGCCGATCTGCCGGCAGGTTCTATGTTTCTACACCACTCGGTAGCGATACAAAAATACATTTCAGAAGCGGATTATTTAAAAGAAACAACGTTTCCTTCAGTTTTACAAACCGCTATTCATAAAATCAGTTGCAGCCAACAGCTTTTGCAGCTGGGATCAAACAGATCAGACGCGCGCCTTAAGCCCCCGGCTCCGAGGGTTAATAACCGGCTTCCGCTGAGGGGCCATTTACTAAACCACAAGGCTTATTGTCCTTTGGGTATCATGTTTAAAATAAATAACATTGATTTTATTTAAAATTATATATATATATACATACATATATACATATACACACACAAACATACGTGTGTGTGTCATGCCTGTGAGTGGCAGATACAGAACATGAGCCATGAATAATGTACGGCGGGGAGGAGCTCTCCGGTAAGATACATGTAATTATATCCGTGGAAAGCCGCGAGGTATACTGCCGGCTTTTACAAGGTATGAGTCAGAACAGAAAGCCGTTCTCTTTGTAAGCCGTCTCCGGTTTCCGATGCATCTCCCCGTCAAGGTCATCGCCTGACACACCAGCACATCATGAATGGCAAACAGCAATGCCCTATTGATCTCCGGAAACCAGGCTACTCACCGCGTGAATTACCACTTACTAATAGAAAAGGGAACTAGAATGGATGCTATTAACCCTTCCCTGTCAATGCAATGCCTCTATTATAAAGAAATGGATCCTTTGTCTTCCCTTTTTACTTCATCATAGATCACCTTTGTTTTATGGAGGTTTGCGCACACAGAAAAAAAAAAAAGAAATGACATCACCGCGTTTTAACCGTTTAAACGCTCCTAGCATGAGAGAGAGAACAGGTATCTCTATAATTCAACCGCAAATGTCGGAATCACGTGAATCGGTTATTTAGGGACGCAAAAAAGTGGACATTCTTAACAAGCACATTGGATGGAGCGCTGAAAAACGGATATAAAACCTGCTGGCAAATTGGCCCCATTCGGCCCCTGTCAAACCTTAATCAGTCATTGGTCTCGTTTTAGATTCAGGAGCCGTATCTCTATCCCATTCATGTTTAATCCCCTCACTGTATTACCCTCTACCACTTCTGCTGGGAGGCCGATCTGCTTATCGGACATCCTCTGTAAATAAAGCTTCCTTGCATTCCGTCTAAGCCCCTGACCTTCTAGTTTTAGATTCTGGCCTCTTGTTCCAACATTTGGCATTAAAAAATACACACTTGTGAACGAGATAACATCCGAAACCCACCCCCCAGCATATTCCATACCTGATCATATGACGGCTTGTGGAAGGAAGTCAGTTTTTCGCACCGTATGAGGCTTCTGTCGCTCTCGTTTTCTTCCTGAGTGAAACTTTTCTGATTGACACAACACTCGGGGTATTCGACGTGAAATGACTCGTACCCACCTACAAAGGATTCAACACAAGTAGATTTTATCTTATTCTCCGCTTATTCGGGGTTCATTTCGTGTTCCGCACTTTAATAAATTAATATTATTATATAACGAGACTTTAATTGGATACAGAAATTAAACCAAGTCCAGCCGACCCCGTGATCATAATGCGTTTATTCCCCGGAACAGGGCGGTTATGTAATCGATTATTTAACATCCATGGGATTACTCCGTCATCCCGGTTGTCGGATTACTCCGACAACCAGTCTTTGGGGGGGGGGGAGAGGGGATTATCATTGCGTTTCTAAGGTCCGAATACAATCGCTTCCTTTGGGATCTCATTGCTGTTAAGACAAGGTTATTTCGGTCACACTTCCGAAAGCTCGCCATATGTTCTAACCTAATCAGGACTCCGGGGGATCAGAGGCTGCGAGAGGCGTATAGAGTCTGGGCCAGGATAAAGGGCGAGGAATTCTACCCCTGTATTGTTATGGCAGGAAGGTAACAGGGCAAGAGGAGGGTCAACGACATGTGCAAAGGGGGCATTCATTGTTAAGGTGAAAGGGTCACTTATGCAAATAACCCCCTTCAATTATAGGAACTAAAAAGAAAAACAAATGGGGGAGATTCCCAAATACCCCATTACTCTGTTAACGCCGTAGGAAGTAGAGGCTTTCCGTCTAACACCCGATTAACGCCTAATTTTTAGCAGGATGGCGCAACTCAACACAGAGGGCGTCAGACCGGATTCTAGAACAGATTACACAATTTATCGACGCGGAGCAACAAAAGATGAATTAAATACTTTAACAAATAAAAGGGCAACATTTAGCATTATTGTTACTTTTGTTTTCCTTCTAAATTTTGTTTTATTCAAATATTTTTTCCACTACAAAGAAACAATGTTTTTAAAAACAAGAGAATTGTTTATATTATGCAATTTATTATACACGGTAATATTTGGCAGAAAATATATGCTTAGAATTCAATAGATTTTTAGACTATTATAGATCTAATTTGCACCCAGTGGGGTTGAAAAAAAAATATACCCCCCCCCCCCCCGTTACATACTGGATTATTATCATATAGTCGAGTAATTCTTGCGCTGGTTTCTATGGCGATTGCTCCACATTTAAAGGTTGCCCAGACTTGCACTTTGTGCAGATGGCCGGGAAATGTTTGTTCTTTGGGGTCATCAGATAGGGACAGGAGGCAGCCCCCCCCCCTCCTAAACCACTTCCCCAGCAGAGCGCCTGCTGCTCTAATTATCACTCAGCCCCTGGCTGGGGGCATTTACATTTCACATGGGGGCATTTGCATCTCAGATGTGACAAGAGGCCGGACAGACAACGCTTGACCTGCAAATAACCTTCCTTAACAACCCACATCCGACCAGGGGGAAGCTTCCTGGGGGTTAATGGCATTAGAGCACCATTAACACGTGATCCCGGGGGCAAGAATAATGAACCGGTATCCAGCGCAGATTTCCTGATCCAGTATGGAAAAATTAATAATTTATTAACAATATATAAATATTATAAACCGCTATTTAGGAGTTTAGCCCAGAATGCCATCACCAGATACAAACAGATGTAGTAGATCCATAACTTCCCTTTACAGAGAGAGGAACTAAGCTTTGAGCGCTGACTCAGCCCCGGGATTTTATGGTCCCTTTAAGAGAAATTCCCACTTGTTTAAATAAATCGGTTTATTATTCGGCGCCAATAAAGGGAGGTTAAGCTGTCACTTTTAATGATTTATTCTCTTGTCAAATAAGAAGTCGGGGAAATCGTCCTGGAAGCGAGGATGCGACGAGCAATAAAAACCGATTTATTATCCTCCGCGAAGCGCTGCGTCTCCCGGCCAGAATGTTCCATTAATTAAGGAATATTAATCATTCATTAATAAGAATTATTGGGCGATCGGGGCAATTATGACTGCATTACCGGGATTATCCGGGACGGGCAGAACTCACCCTTTAAGAAGCAGATCTTGGGTCCCGGGGCGAGGCTGCTCAGGGTATTCAGGACTATCTGAGCGGTGCTCTCCTTCTTGAGTTTCTGCCACCTCTGGCTCCGCTCATCCAGCACCACGATCACCGACACCTGGCCATCCAGTAGCCGGGCACGGACACTCTCCTCCGGGATGACAAAGTGCAGGGGAGCCGTCCCGCCCCGAGCCCTGCGAAGCACCACGGAGTTGAGGTTGACGTTGAGGGATCCCCTGACGCTGGAGGTAGAGAAGGGCAGGTAGGGTCTGCAGTCCAGGAGCAGGATCCGGGGAAACTCCTTCCTGAGCAGCTTGCGCAGCAGCCGGCACTCTATGGAAGCCACCTTCATGTCTGCGGAGATTGTGCGGCCGGTGCCCGCTATGCGATCGCTAGTAAGCGGCTGCCTGGGCTTTAAATCCCTCTCCTGGCAGCGGTACGATCAGCACTTCCGCCCAAGGAGATCCCGCAGCCGGAGCTTTTATCTCATTGGTCCGCCCGCCGGTGACGCTAATGACCATATTAGGAGAGTGACGTTTACGGCAGCTTCATTCATGGCCGCATCAATGCCCCCGCCCACAGATGCGTGGAGATTCCCCGCCCAGCGGGCAGGGGGGAGGCACAGAGCACCCGCGAGCTCTTCTTAGGGGTTCATTCGCCCACCATGCCCCCTGCGGGGGTAAAGGGGGATTCCTCGGCTCCCAGCCGCCTACCTAGGGCGTGCAAGTGGGATAAACTACAGCCCACTTACCCCTGGGGCAAATCTGTCACTTCAGCCACCAACCCCTCTATGTTACTGGGGCAAACCAGAGGCCTCTTCCTCTAGTCACCCATCTGCCCCATATTATCGGCAAAAGACAGATTTTGCCTACAGCAGCCCATCATCTCCATGTTCTGGGGCAATTAACAGCTGTACACCTACCCCCCCCCCCAATCAGCCCCATGTCAGAGCAGCAACTCTCAGATATATACCCCCTTCATAGTGCTCTCGCTGCACCGTCTGTCTGTCTCACTGATGTGGCATCTGTCCCTCTCGCTGTCTGTCAGTCTGTCTCTGGGGTTTGCTGTCCCTCTCACTGTCAGTCAGTCTGTCTCTGGGGTTTGCTGTCTCTCTCGCTGTCAGTCAGTCTGTCTCAGGGGTTTGCTGTCCCTCACGCTGTCTGTCAGTCTGTCTCTGGGGTTTCCTGTCCCTCTCGCTGTCAGTCCTCTGTCTCAGGGTTGCTGTCCCTCTCGCTGTCGGTCAGTCAGTGTCAGGGTTTGCTGTCTCTCTCGCTGTCAGTCAGTCTGTCTCAGGGGTTTGCTTGTCTCTCTCGCTGTCAGTCAGTCTGTCTCAGGGGTTTGCTGTCTCTCTCGCTGTCAGTCTGTCTCAGGGGTTTGCTGTCCTCTCTCGGTCAGTCTGTCTCAGGGGTTTGCTGTCCCTCTCGCTGTCGGTCAGTCTGTCTCTGGGGTTTGCTGTCCCTCTCGCTGTCGGTCAGTCTGTCTCTGGGGTTTGCTGTCCCTCTCGCTGTCAGTCTGTCTCAGGGGTTTGCTGTCACTCTCGCTATCCTTACTGTCCCGTTTTAGGATCGCGTTCTGATGTTACCGTTCCAAATTATGGCCCAAAGAAACGTCCCACCCTGGAGATTGCAAATGGAAAAGCAGCAGAAGTGCAGGAGGGAATTTATTTCGAAGGAGGAGAAAAGTTACAACAAGAGACCGGAATCTAACACTAGAGAGTCAGAGGTTTTACTTTACTGAGAGGAAAGTAGATGGAGCAGCCTCCCAGCAGAAGTGGTAGAGGGTGATACAGTGAGGGTATTAAACATGCATGGGATAGACATACGGCTCCTGAATCTAAGACGAGACCAACGATTGATTAAGGTTTGAGTCTTTACAGCAGGAGAAACAGGGGGCCGAATGGGGCCGATCTCTCCTAATATTTTACAGGCAGGTCAGTAAGAAAACCTGCTTGGCTTAATCCGGGCCGTATATTTTTCTGGAAAGCAGAGACGTTTCATTCGCGGGGCTCGGAAACCTCATCTTGCCCCCCATTAATGAGGTTTAGGGGTGCGATCGGTGCGCCGCGGACCGCTGTAATCTCACGCGGATTACGAGACGTTCATTCAGAACAGAGACAGCGGTTTGTGAGCGTTATTACTACGTCTCCCGAGTACCGAGCGTCCGCGGGCGAGCTCACGGGGCGAGTGACTCATCCTTCACAGATAAGACAAACCTTTTACATCCAATAATCCCCGGAAAATCATTTTTCTGCATATTATGAAAATAGCGTCGTTCGGTCATCGCTTCGGTAAAACGGGAACGATTCCCTCGTCTTTTCATTCTCTCCGTCCAGCGAACGGTTAATTTTTATTTCTGGCTGCATTCAGCACAATGGGAATTATTAATACGACGGGAACGTCTGGGAAATGCCAAGCAGTGATGTCATCAGTACGAGAGGTATTATGATTTCATTGACACATATTACACGGGTTATCTGCGCGCTCCGGAGACGGGACGGGGTTAAAAGCGAAATGCCAGACCATGAAGATTCATATGTTAGTCGTGACTGCGGAGCCGCTCTGCTTAATGAAGAAAAAAGGGGGGGCTTGTCACCTTCACGGCATCAACGTCCTATCACCTGTTTGTCAATCAGTGTAATGTGCCGGTGGCAGCCGGTGGCAGACCCAGCATTATCTAATCAGCTCTCTTCCTTCTCCTTCCCCCAAATTAGCTGCCTGAACCAATCAACAATGTAGATAACCTAATGGGGAGGAATAAAGGGAGCAGCTGCCGAATGTCACATGATTGCCTAAAATGGGGAATGGGGAACGCCAGGTAAGTTTAAATTTTAAAAAAGTTAAAAAATATATCTAACTTTGGGGTTTTTAATCTAATTTAATTCTTTAGAATTTTGGCATTTCTCTTCCTTTGAAATCCTATATAATATGTGAATCTATGTTCAGACTAGAATAAGGTATAATATATATATTAGCAACCCCGCCTGCGCAGGCGTTTTCACTTCCTGGGCTCAGGATTTGTAGGATTATTCCGTGTTAATCTCGTCGGACGGCCTCCCCGGGGATTCATCTTCAGTCATTTAATTATCTACCGCTAATCAGACAACAAATATTTGTAATTAAAATAAAAGGGACAGGTTACTGTAACGGGGCGGCCAATCAGCGGGTACTTTAATAGATTATACACAGTAATATAACCCCCCCCCCAGCACTGTATACAGTAATATAACCCCCAGCGCTGTACTACACGGTAATATAACCCCCAGCGCTGTCATACAGTTAATATAACCCCCAGCATGCTGATACAGTAATATAACCCCCAGCGGCTGTTATTACAGTAATATAACCCCCAGCGCTGTTATACAGTAATATAACCCCCAGCCGCTGTAACAGTAATATAACCCCCAGCACGTATACAGTAATTATAACCCCCAGCGCCTGTATACAGTAATATAACCCCCCAGTGCGTTTACAGTATATAACCCCCAGCGCTGTTATTACAGTAATATAACCCAGCGTGTATCGTAATAAACCCCCCAGTGCTGTATACAGTAATATAACCCCAGCGCTGGTATACAGTAATATAACCCCCCAGCGCTGTATTACAGTTAATATAACCCCAGCTCGCTGTATACGTATATAACCCCCAGCGCTGTAACAGTAATATAACCCCCAGCGCTGTTATACAGTAATATAACCCCAGAGCTGTATTACAGTAAAATAAACCCCCAGCGCTGTATACAGTAATAACCCCCAGCGCTTTATACAGTAATAACCCCCAGCGCTGTATACAGTAATATAACCCCCAGCGCTGTATACAGTAATATAACCCCCGCTGTATACAGTAATATAACCCCCCAGCACTGTATACAGTAATATAACCCCCAGCGCTGTATACAGTAATGTCGGTCGGTGACAAAATCCTGGTTTTATCTCATTTTGTTCCAATAATCTCCCTTTATCTGTAGATCTGGAGCCGCCGTTGCTGTCAGTCATGTGATATTTTGGGTGAATTTCCCGGCTCAAACACCGCACTGAGCTGATGTTTTATGGCAATGCTAATGAAGTCCATCCCTCCATGGACTTTCATCAGTCACAGTGTCAGTGATTAAGACTGAGCCATTCTATTTCCCCCCACAGGCAGTATAATAAGCAGATTCTGGATCTTCCTGGTTCTGATAGACGTCAGGCTCTGCTCGCTGTTCCCTCGGTTTTCTCCCCGTTGTGTTTGATGCTTTTGGCTTCTGTCACATCGTGACTTCAGATAGGAGCCGCTCGCCCTTCCGCCGAATCCGGCCCCAACCCCGCGGAGACCTAGGGGTGACATTCTCTCTGCCGCAGCCGACGGCCCAATCGTTTTAAATGCCTTACTGTACCACCTTCGCTGGGAGACGGATAATCTCCCCCAGCCCTGCCCAGGCACAAGTGTCCGACACCGATTGGTGACAATGGATTTGTTTCTTTTGTTGTTCTTTAGTCCTGGAAATGTTCTGAGTGTCAGGAGGAGCCGCACAGAGCGTAGCGCTCTATAAATAGGCCCGGTGATTACTGTCGTGCTGTTTAACGGCTGTGAATAATACAAGAAGGGGCCGCGAACGCCGCACAGATCATCCGATTAACCCCTCCCCCGACCCCCCACCGGAAAACATTAACGAGGAACCGTCCCCCCGAAATAAAATCATAATCCGACCCAGCGCGGGGATCACCTGGGAACCGGCAGGAGTCGCTGCCTTAGACTCAAGGTTTTCCCCCCAATGGGGCAGAATCTCGGGGGTCACTGGGAATACGAGGGCGCTATAAAAAACAATAAATAATAATAATAATGAGATGGGGTGGAAAAACACATTTTAACTCTCGCTTCACCGACCACTATTAATGGCTGACCATGGTGAACTTCTCTAGGACGTCGGCCACGTATGATGTATAGATCAATCTGTAACATAACCTCATGAAATCCCCCAGCATTAATTATACATGATACAGGGCTGGCTCGGCCCTCCTTGCAGGAGAAGCTTCATGAGTTTAACCCTTAATAATGAACAATGAATCATAGAGTCTTTCCCACTCTCTGCGCCCCTCTCTCCCCCCCTGATGCCCTCTCTCCCTGATGCCCCTCTCCCTCCCCCCTGATGCCCCTCTCTCCTCCCCTGATGCCCCTCTTTTCTAGGAGGTCAGAATGTTTGCTGGGTATGAGGGGATCGCAGGGTTCTACGGCCCTAAAAGCCCCGATAATGTGTATAGAAACAGCAGGAAACGGCTTTATACATTAAACGGGGTAAATAAACCCCATTATTCTTCTAAATGCCCCACCCAGTTACATGAATAGCCCTGCCCAACCACACCCCCTAAAACAAAAAAGCCCCCCATTTGGGGGTCTTATAATGTAGATCCCACCCTTTATATGCCCTCGCACCTCCCATCTCTGATATTTTATCTATATTTGGCTATTTGAGTCATTAATCTATTCTGTGTCACCGACGATGTGCGCTCCACTCAAATACGTCAGGGCGTAAATTGTGTTATCAGCACTCACACTCACACACGGGCCTGGTCCGCTAAGCTGCGCTTTCTCCCCAGGGACCTGACTCATAAGCGGAGTTTTATGCAGGAGACCGAAACGCCCGGCAGACGTTTAACCAGAACTTCTAGCTTTAAGATTTCAATCTCCTACCAGAGCAATGATTAGATTGTGAGCTCACGTGCCGGGGGTCTCATAAACCCACCGGTAGCCATAAACTAGATTGGAAGCTCACAGGCCGAGTCCCCGACTCCTCTCGTATCTCTGTGGAGAAGGCAAGCGTTATTTTGGGTTGGAGGTCAGGAGGCCGGCGTTCGAAGGGTGTGAGTGAGCGAGCCGGTACAGTGAGGCTGACTCAGAGCGAACACTCACTGAGAAACACTTTGCTTTATCCCTCCCCTGCTGCTGGCAAATTGTGACACGCTCGAAAACAATTCCACTCTCACAACGACGATCCGCGGCGGGAAGCGACAGCGCGTCAGAGCCCCGGGGGGATCCAGCGTTTCCCCGCAAACCAGAAAACCTATGGAGCGCCCAGGAATGTGATTTTATTAAGTGACGCACAGAAAAAAAATGCAATAAAGACAATTTTAATCAAAAAATGTATGTATACTTCCCAAGTGTCCCTGCTCAGGATGGCCAGTCCCTCTTTGGGCCCCTATGTCCCTCTTTGCTGCTCTGATATCCCCCGGGAGCTGAGAATGTTTCAGGGGTTCGGATCTTTCCGGATGCATCTAATAGTAGAAACATAGATAGCACAGCGAGGGGATTAAACATGCGCGGGACAGACAGACGGCTCCTGAATCTAAGACGAGACCAACGACTGATTAAGGTTTGAGTCTTTACAGCAGGAGAAGCGGGCGACTAGACGGGGGGCCGGATGGGGGCCGATCTGCTGGCAGATTCTATGTTTCTATTTAAGTCCTGCGGGCGGCTCGTGTCTCGGGAACCGCGTGTTCTCTGACGTCATGTATGTAATAACTCACCTAGTATTACATTAATAATAGAAATAATACCCCGTTCTGTCACGTTGGGGGCCGCGCATTAATCCTTTGTGAACCGCGCCTTTACTATACATTTGGATGTCGATGTTATTTTTACGGGGGATGGGAAAGTTTCACCCCGATACTAAACTAACCCATGGGGGGCAGTCTGCCTCCTGTCTCAACGTAGAGCCCCCCAATACACCCACAAGAAAAGAGTCACGGGGTGTGCGGGGAAGGGAGAGATACTGGAGTTAATGAAGAGTTTATTTGTAGCTGCCCCCCAGGATCTGCCCTGCGTGGGGGGGGGTTCTTTGTAGAGACCCCAAGGGCATGATCTCAGAAGGCCGGGGCGCGCAGGAGAAGAGATCCTACGGAGGTCTCCGTCGGCCATAGACCACCCTAATGTAACTGAGCCGGGTTACGCGGGGGGTCTCTCAGGGGGGCCGATGTGCCAAGTGAAATATACCCCAATCTTCTATGACGTTCGCCGGGGGGGGGCACTATTAGCTTCACGGGGCGTCTTTATAAATAGAACCTTTTAATAGAAACAAACGTGAAGACAAAGCGGCCGCTCTTTCCACAATTTGTTTGGAAACATTTCAGTTACGATGGGAATGAAGAGATACATTTTATCATCGGACGCGTGTCCGGTGGGCCGGTGCCGGGTGGGCCGGGGCTCCTCGTTTAATGTTACGCACCGCATCGCACCGACCGTCCTTTTATTATGAGCGAGGCTTTTTAATCATTTTCAGGAGGAAGCCCCCCGTGCTCGGCTCTGAAGCGGGTTTCACGGCATCACTTCAGGTGAATTTATTCTCTCTCGAGGCAGGAGTGTGACTCACCCGCCGACTGTCACGGATTTCAGCTCCTGGGATCGATATTTGCCGTCTATTTATAGAGCTCGTCATTTTAACTCCGAATGCCCCGAATGTTTCCGTCCCCGCAGGCCGTCTCGTCACAGCGGTCTCTCTAATCAGGAGAAAAAGGGGAATCTAACCGGGGGTTTCTGTGCCCCGGACCTGCGTATGGCTGACGGCGTCACAGCTTGCCACGCTTAAAACAAATATATTTACAGATTAACATAATAAAAACCCCGGTATCTGTATACCATAGCAGCAGCATCTTCCTATTCTCAGGGTCTGCGTGATTATTCCTCCCCATTACGTTATTTCTCCCCTATTATTAAGATGCTGATAGTTGGACTTGGCCAGATAATGCTGGTTCTGCCACAGGCTGCCACCGATCTCAACTGATCTGAATTTAAACGAAATGGTGCGCATCTCTTTAGTAGTAGATGCAATGGAATGCGTCCAGGCGGCGTCACGCGGATCATAACGGGTGAAATTCCCGATAACCCGGAAGATCTATAACCAGTCCTACAAACTCCTTAATGTTATAACCATAATAAAAAAAACACGAGAAAGCCAAAAAAGGGCACTTTTGGTTCTGTGGGTGTGGCTATGAGATTTATTTAGATTAATGCACTCATAAAGTAGGAATTTTAGATTTTAACCAATTCCCTGCTGTTTCTATACACATTATCGGGGCTTTTAGGGCTGTAGAACCCTGTGATCCCCTCATACCCAGCAAACATTCTGACCTCCTAGAAAAGAGGGGCATCGGGAGGAGAGAGGCACATGGGATTCGGGGTACAAAGAGGTGCCGACCAAACTAAACTGGGCACATGAGACTTGTGATTTTATACAATAGGGTACAACTCATTGTCATTCATTCTTTCTTTTTGTCTAAAATGATTATAATTTGTGAAATCTGACGGCCCCAACACGCACAGCACAGCGGCCCCCACGGAGAGAACGCTTCCTTGCTATTTTTAGTTGTTTTCCTCGGGTGATCTTTTTTCCTGGGAATAATAATTTAACGTCTGAGGGGACAGAAAGTCGGTGGAATTTCCTCAGATTTGTGGCGCTCCGGGTCATCCATCCAAGGAGATTTTACTGCAGCACTCTTAGGAACGTTTCGCAATTCCGGTGGGCAGCTCACTTCCCTGACGTTTTGTAATCGCTTCCTACCTGGAAAATAACTCATCGAGCATTTTTTTTAACCCCAAAAAAAAAGTATCCAGATTTTGTATTTGTACTAAAAATCTGATGAAAACAATAAAAATGGTGAGTTGTGGACAAGCAGTTTATTGATTGCGTTATCGGGGATCGATTATATTCCCTTTTTCGGAATCCGTGTGGGCGGTCCTGCTGATGAGGGTGGGAGGTTCCACTGACAGCTGCCCGCCCCGTGGGCGGGAAGTGGGACGTCCTGGAACCCACCTCCCGCGACCTGGAGTTTCCCGGAGGTCACCCAGAGACCCCGGAGAAGCGATGCTTTCACTCGGAGCCTCCGGGGAGAGTTCCCGTATTTATCACCTTTTATTTATCCTTTTCACCCAAATATTAATATAAATTTATGCTCTGCAGTGCTGAATGCGGGGGCCGCCATCTTGCTGCCCCCGTGTTTAGATCCCCCGTCTCACTAAGGCCGCATGCGGTTATTAAGTGATATTTAATAACGAGGGTCCTTTAGTGTTCATTATACGGCTGGCTGCGCGGCCCTTCGAGTCCTACAAGGGCATCGTTCTCCCAAGGGCCGCTCCGGGTCTCCGTATATCATTCGGGGGGGGAGGGGCAGCCTTTATTCTCCGTGTGACTTAAGGGTAGAACTATGTGTTATCTCCTCTCAGGAGCCTGCTTATCAGCCAGCCCTCCGACATGTCATCGGCCCCCGGCGAGACCCTTTAAGTGATGAGAGACCGTGGAGATCTCACTCATCTGGTCCACTCACACTCTACAACCGCCGGAATTCCTGCTCCTGCGTTCTCCAGCCCCGCACAATGCGTTGGTTACTAAAATAAAATAATATATTTATATTAATAAAAAGATCTGTTAATTATCGGCTGATAAACTTTGGCTGAAGGTCAGGAGAGGAAAAGCCAAGATCACAACATTTCTGCCCTTGCATGGGGCAATTCTGCAGGATCCAGATCCATTTGCCCCTTTTCCCTGCCCCCAGCGATTTGCTCTGCAGAAGATTTGCCTACTGCCAGTCCGCTCCCCCCGACGGCTTGGCAAGCGATCCGTGGCGCGTCAGACGATCTCCCTGCATTGTTAAACTCCCTCAGAACACGTTAATGGATCCTGCCCCGTGTGCATGCGCCGACAGCAACCCCAACGTTTTCTAGGGGTCTTCTACTGTAGCTTTAAGGCTGCAGCTTCTCCCCAAGTCTTTTTTTCTGCAGGTTAAATGAACGCTTATGGAAACACCTACAAAAGTGCTCATTTCTGGGTGGCTGTCGGCCCCTTCAATGTCCGGCGGGCCGGTTATTATCCGACCGGAGTCTTTATATCACCGAGTGCTCTGAACGCGGCTCTCCAGATCCCTGTTAATAAATAACCTCGCGGCAGAAGGACTCTGAGTCACAGAATCAGGTGATTTACCCCGACACGGCTCCGGCTACAAACCCCCCCCCCACCGGCCTGGAGTAACAGTTACTCGCTTACATGTCACACGTACTGACGGCGGCAACTGTCAGGAACATGTAAAATCTATACAACACGTACCTCTTGGAGGAGAGAGGGGATAAGAGTGCTTTACAGAGTGGTCGATAGATAAGTAGAACAGCCTCCCAGCAGAGGTGGTAGAGGGTAATACAGCGAGGGGATTTAAACCTGCATGGGATAGACATACGGCTCCTGAATCTAAGACGAGGACTAATGCTGTATTTGATTATAATATATAATATATATATATTATATATAAATATATATGATGTTAACCCTTTGCCCACCGATACTTTTCATACTTTATGCGGCCCAGCGATGCACATTATTCACTTGTATCATTTATAAAGATCGGTGTCGCCCCGGCTGTTAGATGCGGGTGTGAAGCCAGTCATGGTTAGCTGCACGAAGGGTTAAATAGGATTGATTGAAAGGCGATTAGCGAGCAGGTTCTGAGTCCGGGGATTTAACACTAAAAATAGTCGCAGGTGACCTGCTTTACTACAGATACCTGGGCTCTTAGTCTACAGAAACCGGTGATGTCACGGCTCAAACCCTCATCGTCGGAGGTGACATCACCGGCTTTACAAACCTCTTTGTCTGAGAGACGCTCTGCATGCGTGGGGAATAAACCATAAACAGCCGCAGGCGGCAGGACTTGGGGATTATTTTTATTGCTTATTAATCCTGTTTAATTTATTTTATTTCCACAAAGTAACCGATCCGTATGCCACACTTTTCTGGTTTCCAAATCATGTTGTCGGGGTTGGCAACCGGACCCCAAATCAGGACTGTCCTACCAAAACCAGGTCTGTTGGGAGGTATGATGGTGATAAACTGTGTGTGTCATTTCAGGAGCATCAGCTGTGTGGATATTTCCGGGACCACGGATTAAATAAATTCATAATCTAACACAAGAGGGTCAGAGGCTGAGATGGAATGGAAGGACGTTTTACTTTACTGAGTGGGTGGTAGATAAGTGGAACAGCCTCCCAGCAGAGGTGGTAGAGGGTAATACAGTGAGGGGATTAACCATGCACGGGATAGACATCCGGCTCCTGAATCTAACGACTGATTAAGGTTCTCTCCCTTTGGCCCTTTAACTTTCTAAGCAGGGGTTTGGGGAGACTTTCAGTTTCTTACGAGAGGAGGAGAGGAGGAGAGAAGGAGAAGGAGAAGGAGAAGGAGAAGGAGAAGGAGAAGGAGAAGACCCCCCCCCCCGTAAGCCCTGTATAATGCATAGTTTAACCACTCAGATGCGGGAGAAGCCAGCGAGTTACAACTTGCAACAATCTTGCGCATTCTGTCTTTACACCAACGTCCCCGGGGGGGCGGGAAAAGGTGGACCCCCTGCCTGCATTATGATGTCATGGCTTAAAGTGACAGATTGATAGAACGCGTCGCAGCGCACGGGGTCCTCGCTCACGGATGGAGAGCAGCCCAATGCCGCGGACAACTCGCATTAACCCCTTTCCTGCCAGAAACCTATTATCTGCCTATCATTAACCCTTTACACGCCTGGTGGCTCCCAATCTGGGCACGAAATCCACATCACCCAATCCCTGCCTTCTATTTGGGGAAAATACAACGAGGATTTATGAGATGCCATTGGCACTGAAGGCGTTAACTCTTTGCATTGCGTTAACCCTTCGCAGGGCAGCGGATTATGTTCTAATCTTATTATAAGAGCCATCACCCCCATTTTAAAAAGGGACACCCCCTGTAAAAAAGAATTCATCCACGCCGCGAGTACTTTAATATGATTATTCCTCCCCACTATCTCAATGCCCTTGTTATGTTGCACGGTTATAAAAGCCGTGACTATAAATCCTACAATCCTGATTGGGGATGATGGGCATTGCAGTCTTGGTTACCCATGCATTTGGAGCAGCCGGGCTTTTTTTATAACCCGTTATAATCTCTAATCGCTTCCTCCGCTGCCAGCGAGATCAGGAAGTTTGGGCTCCGGCCAGAGGGAGACAGATGAGGCCTCTCACACGCCAAGAACTCTCGAGCATTTATTTTGGATGCAGAACCAACAGCGACAGCAAATGTTGGAGCAATAAAAGTTTTCGCGTTAGATGGAGGGGTTACTCCCGTCGGGGGTCCCCGGGTCACTGGGATTTCTACTGAATTTCTTGCAGACTTCAAGTTTCTTTATACATTACCGGGGCTTTTAGGGCAGTAGAACCCTGCGAGTCCTTTCCGCGACTTTCCTGGCTGTTCTGAAAAAGCCGGATCTTACGCCCAGCCGCCGTGGCAGGTGGCTAAATGAATTTGCAGCAAGTATACGTGCTATCTATCCGAGTGTTCCCCATCTGTGCCCTCTAATCACCACCAGCCTATCTATTGTCACCGACTGTGTGATGTCATGCTGTGATGTCACACTATATCATACAGAGTTTCTTGTAATGTCGCATCGCACTCCGTTATGTGAGGGCGTATTCACTAAGCGTAAACGTCTTTAACCTCCTGGTCTTCACTTTGCATGATGAAGGGATGACCCTGAAGTCCTGCAGGAGGGCCGAGCTCGCCCTGTACGCTGAATGAGGTATTCATTATAAATTTACTATGCATAGCATTGTTTTAAAAATGTAGGCTAGTTGGCAGGTATGGAAGCAAAATGGAATTCTGTAGCTGAACTGGCAGGGATTTTAAACTTCACATTCTCACTTTTTTATCATAAAATATTGGCCTGGAGGCCACCGTACCGATTTCCGGCAGATCGGCCCCATTCGGCCCCCGTCTAGTCGCGGAATGCTGTAAAGACTCAAACCTTTATCAGTCGTTGGTCTCGTCTTAGATTCAGGAGCCGTATGTCTATCCCATGCATGTTTAATCCCCTCACTGTATTACCCTCTACCACCTCTGCTGGGAGGCTGTTCCACTTTTACTATCAGAGTAAAGGCTTGCGAGAGCCTCTATGTCGTAAGAGATGTTACTGTTGGTGTCGGTTTGTATATTGCTAATTTTATTGTTTATTCTCGTTAATTGTAACAGCGCTGCGGTATCTGTTGGTGCCATAAAAATAAAACGACTGCAAACGGCGAGGTCTCTATTTTTATCTTCTTTGTTGCTAAGGAAACGGAAGAGATTATTAAAGGAATTCCGACTTTTTAACACAGCTAACAGGTTCGGGGAGATAAAGTGTTATTCCATTAAACTGAAATTACTCAGCCGTGATCCGCCTCGGCCCCCGGGGGCCCTTATATCCGGAGGGCTGGAGAGGTGACGTTACAAAGCGAAACCCCGGCGAGTCTTCAGAGAATAACGTAACCCCCCATCCCCCCCCCGGTGCCTTTTACAGAAACAACAACGCCGGATGTTACAGAATTGCCCCCCCGGGGTCTTCGGGTTTTTGCCCCAATCTTAGGGGCAGATTCTCGGGGTCCCGCAGTCTGCAGCTGGGATCATATTCAACACTCGCATTTGGTGCTTTCCCTCCCAGGGTGTTATGGTGGATTTCCCTGCTTAAGTGCAGGTGACTCAATTAAGTGTATCTTTAAACGGTTTCCATGACGACCAGCATTAGCATCATTAGGATACCGCATCAGGTGAGTCACTGCATGGACTCTTCACCCTGTCTCATAAATCTCATAAATTAACCCCGATATTACTATCTTTATCACTAAGAATAACAAACAACTGGTGCTGGACTCGGGAGAAAGGACGGGAAATACAAACTTTAACATCTCAGAACCTTCCGGATTTATTGAGCGCATCGATATTTCGTAATTCGCTGCTGAACGACATAAAGGTGTCCTGACAGGAAGGCGAACATAGACTCTGCCGGCAGATCGGCCCCATCCGGCCCCCGTCTAGTCGCCCGTTTCTCCTGCTGTAAAGACTCAAACCTTAATCAGTCGTTGGTCTCGTCTTAGATTCAGGAGCCGGATGTCTATCCCATGCATGTTTAATACCCTCACTGTATTACCCTCTACCACCTCTGCTGGGAGGCTGTTCAGGTTATCTACCACTCTACCAGACGTCAGAAAGAGTTCAGTTGCATTTTTTGAGGATTTCCTAAAAGTTAGTTATTTTTAGGGTAGAACAGGATATAATTTCCATGCCCCCTCTATCCACGAGATACCCCAAACAGTTAATTGCAGTGAGTTTTCTTGCGCTCGTCACAGATTTCCCGTGAAGCGACCTCCCGCCGAGTGTAACGAGACGGCTCGGAATCATCCATCTGCAGAAATAACTAACGCGTGAAGCGAGGGGCGTTATTCTGCAGCCCCGCCGCCGCCGCCCCCCAAAATCCAAAATGTTCTTTCCTCCCTGATGCCCCTCTTTCAGGGACGGAATAATGGGGGGGGGCAGTCGGTGGCACGGTGAAGGAGCTCATTGGGCAACGTTAACCCCCCACCCGGTTTCGCTATAAATAGAAGGGAATGATACCCTGATTATATTATGCCGGGGAGTCCGTCGGGGCCGCTCGTTGTCTCATTTGCTATTTAACCCTTTCGTTACTTGGGGGGGTTGTACCCTCAGTACGGAGCTATGTTGCTATACGTTCGCTCGTTGAACCGTTTCCCCCTTTTCTGTGAATGACGTACCCGTCTAAACTACATATTATTTTTTTAAGCTTTCTTTCATGTTTAGTCATTTCTTGATACATACCGTATTATAGCTGCGCGGTCCCTTTACATTTTCATGGCGTCTCCCTTGCTCTTTTGCCCCCTGCCCCCCCCCAGCTATTTTCCATGATATACTTACCACCGCTCAACTCCAGCGCTGGCTCAGTGAGGGGCCATTTACACCCCCATGTGCATGCATGGAAAATGCGTTCCTGTCACTAATCGTCAAGCAGCCAATGAGTGCTAAGAATTGTTGGACCACCGAAGAGGCCGGGAGCTGCAGCTTCTACCTCCGGAAAGTCCATGCCCCCCCTCCCTAATGAGGGCCCAAATAACGGTTTATATAGTCGCTTTACATCTAGTTCTCATCCCGCCATCTTTGATGTGGAAGCAAGGATATGTTTAATTGTAAATACGTAATACCTGTTCTGATTGGATGATTGACAGGCAACGGAATAAACCCGCAGAGATATGAGTGTTTATGAGTCAGCTGAATCGCAAACCAGCCGTAAGAACGTTTTACACAAACCCCTTCGTCTCCACCGAGATCGCTTCAAGGGGAATGTCTGATTCGTTGCTTCGGTTCCAGAACAGTCTCAGCACCTCTATCGACTGACATTATCCATACCCCCCCCTCCTAAAATGTGTTTTTAGGATTTAACGTCTGTTTTCTTTGCATTTTTTCAGGTGTGGGCAACATGGGAATCGGGAAATGCTTCTCAGGCCCATACTTTTAAGGTTTGGCTACCTGCCTCGTCACCTCTTTGAGCGAGAGCAGCTCGGATCCTCTTAAAAACAAGGCATGAGGAGAACAGGAAGTGGCTCACAACTTCCTGCTTGGGCTGCCAGTAGGACACTCTGCACTGAGGCATCATGGAGAGGAATTTGCATGGAATGACCTGGCTACGCCTTGGAAATCTGAATGAACCAAAACAGAACGTTCAGTAGTAATACCGCCGATTCAGTGACATTCGTTTCGTCTCAGATGTTTCCTTCCCTGACCTCAGCTGCAGATTGTTTCCTGCGTCGGGTCTGAGTGTCGCTTGCCTCGTGGGGACCAGATTCCTGCCACACCGGTGACGTTCGTCGCCCACGGTGCCAGAGACGCTGAATCGCGGCGTGCGGGCGGTTATTCTTTTTGTCGCCCGCGCTCACCGCAGAGGAAATGGTTGGCCCAAACCAAAGCCCACCCGGTGCGGCTCAGTGACTTAACGTGACTCCGTCCCACGCGTTCATTCACGCACACGTGTGTCTGGGGCAGAGCCGGATCCCGAGGAGATTTGGGGTCCAGCTACCTTTTTTTTCCTTGGACTGCAGATCGGCCCCCATCCGGCCCCCGTCTACTCGCCCGTTTCTCCTGCTGTAAAGACTCAGACCTTAATCAGCCATTGGTCTCGTCTTAGATTCAGGAGCCGCATGTCTGTCCCGCGCATGTTTAATCCCCTCACTGTGATATCTGTTTCTACTATTAGATGCATCCGGAAAGATCCGAACTCCTGAAACATTCTTAGCTCCCGGGGGATATCAGAGCAGCAAAGAGGGACATAGGAGCTGAGAGGTCTTTCTAGTAGCTGTTATGATGTCATATAATGATGTCATATAATGTCTTTTGCATCCTTTTGGTCACTTTTTTCCACGTAGGACTTTGTGAGCCGCAATTATTTAGTGCTGTGCAGCAAGATAAAGCCATAGCATTCACAAGGCCAAACCATCAAAGTCATCTGACTCAAGCGCATGGCCCCCCACAGTTAATAAATTAATTATGAACGGGACCCCCCGGCCATCGTGGGAATTTTAATGAATGAGATGACAAATTCCCGCATCTGCCGCTTTCTCTGCCACAGATGACAGGCTTGCAGGCGATGCGTTTCTTCATGCGCGGAAACTCACAGGCAGCCGGCCGAACGGGGGTCTAACAATGACAAGCAGTCACTCAACTGAAGAGGGGCTTTATTTGGCTGACTCAAGGAGCCAAAGTTTGTTGTGAAAACGGGATCAGACAGGGAGTGTCGTGCTGCAGCTTCTCCTAAAATACCAAGTGCCTTAATATACCTTCTCCATCGGCGGGGCTGTACGGACCACTCGAATATCCATTTCATTATAACGCTCTGATTATTATCAGATCCTTTTCCGGCCCTCACCTGGTACTGTGCGGAGTTTTATTGGCCTGAGTATCATTTTACAGGCTTTTCACGCGTAAAAGCGCAGTTTTGGGTGGATTCTCCCTAAACTTCCGGCCCTGCGAAAATAAACCACCGGTGCAGGCGACGAGTCGGGGCAGATTTCTGCGGTGACTTCCTGTGACTCAGAACAGCAGATTCATCGAATCAGGAATTGAATGCATTCAGCAGAATAATCTCTCTCTGATTCTGATATATTTGGAATTCGATTCAGTTTAACCCCTTCAAGACCGGGACGTACCAGGTACGTCATCGATGATCGAGGGGCGGCTGCTACTAACCGCTGGGTGTCCCCTCAATTCCATGCATGTGATCGCTTTGCACCGAATCACGAGCATGGAATTTAAATATTTAAAAAAAACTGCGGTACTCAAATGCCGGTCCTGAAGGGGTTAATGCCCCTGACACCCCCTACTGTAGAAGAATGGATGTTAAAGTACCCTTTGAGTAACCCCGGCCATCTGTGAGTCCTTTCATATGCACTCTTGACACAGAAGAGGCAGCCCTGCTGCAGCAGCTGCCCTCCTCCTCTGTGTTTTGACTATTCTTGCCACTGATTGGCTACTTGAAGCAGCCAATCAGTGGCAGGAATCTGCACCCATTGAATTCAATGGGAACCCTTTCAACAAGAGTCCACAGAGGTCAGAAATTGTATCTCCTATAATGCAACTGTGAAAATTCTTTGGAATCCTCGATTCTGGTATTTTTGGGTCATTCTGAGTGACGGCCCATCATCGGGTGACCTGCTTCTTAAAGAAAAACGACATTCCCTTTAAATCATTTAGTAACTGAAAAAGTCAATTACATTTCACCTTCCTAAATTGAGAAAATTGCAAAAAAAAAACCCCAAAAATATAGTCTCCAATTTTGTTGAAAAAAAAAAAAGATCCCGAAAGTTGCTAAATTTATTCCCGGATAAATTGTTTTAACTTATGAACATTTTCTATAAAAAATAAAATAGTTTCTTCCATTCTGTAATTATGTAACGGAAGCCCCCGTTTTATTAACGTCAAATCCGCAAGGATTCCTTTTTTTTTCTTTCAGATTTTATTTTAAATATATATTTTCAGAAAAATGATTATTCTCAGCACAAAGATTTACTGAAAGCCCCAAGAAATAAAGACGCCCAATATGAATCCCTGACATTTTTTTCGTCGTTTCCATCGTTTTGCTCTCAAAACGATGGAAATATGATGGCGCTATATTAATCACTAAGTGATATTAATGCATTTAATAATTATTGTTTGCGGTATTGCTCGACGTCGTCTGGGACGAGAAGAGCAAAGATCTCGTACAAAACACAGGAAGGGATTGTTTACGGTGAGGGCAGTAAAGGTACGGAATCCACCGCCGAGAGGGGGGGGGGTCTATCAGATCCACCGGATGCATTAATATCTTCTCGATCTGAGGAGAAATCCGATCGCCTTTTGGAGTCGGCTATTACTCGCACTTTATTTTATCCCTTAATATAATTTTTAAGGGTTCCGTCCCGTCTTCCGGGGGGGTCAGTCGGTGAGAAGCGGTTTATGGTTTGGATCAGGAATTCCCAGCATCAAAGAGGAAGCGAGAAAGACAGAAACCAAAGGAAGGAAGTGAAGAGGAGGCAGCCGAGCAGCCGGGCGACGGAACGGAAGAGACCCGCTTTCCGGCTGCAAAAAAAAAAAAAGAATAAATAAAAAGAATAAAATAAATAAAAAGAAAAAAAAAGAATAAATAAAAGGAAGCCGCAGGCGCTGCTCGCGTCCCACTGAAGGGAGAGGCGGCCGCCGGGAGCTTTCAGCGGCTCCGGTGAACGAGGTGGATAACTCTTATCACTCAGCAACAACCAAATAGAATCACCCAAGAAATGATTGATATCTATACATTATACAGGGCCGCTCACTGATTTA